>KZ505764.1:631587-659987 GCA_002844005.1 Limosa lapponica baueri | reverse complement strand
AGTGGGGTTTGCCTTCATGGCGGCCCAAGCGCGCTGCTGACTCACGGTCCGCTTGCTGCCCCGTTCTGCACCGCTGTTCCGAAGGGCTGCTCTCTGTCAGGGCCTCGCTGTGCTTGGGGCCACACAAACACCATGATGAAACCAAGGTGACAGAGAGGTGAATCTTACAGGCATTGCTTAGGCATGTTACTGCCACCACCCCTGAGACGAACTCTTAATTTAGCTGGCTGAATTACTTAGCCAGTTGTCTAAGTAATAGCTTTGGAGAGAACAGGCCCCTTCCAATACCCAATTCTGTGTTTTGAATTACACCTTAAACCAGCTTCTGATCCTCAGCATCTATAGAAGGAGTTTATGGATACTCTTTTTTTTTATTCTGATTGGCTCATATAGGTACACCTAAAGTTGGTTAGTATAAATAAAGGAACTGAGCTGATCCATTTTCTGTTCTAATTTTGGTTCAGCTGTGATTAAAGTTGTTCCTCTGTCCTTCCTGTTCAGATCAGAAATAGATCGGTAACTGACTCATGTTAGAAAATATAGCATTTAAAAATAGAAATGATCGCACGCTGTGGGTGAGCCCATGGGATGGGTCTTCAGGTGGAGATAGGGTTTAAACCCTTTTTTTTCTGTTTTGCTGTCATAGCACTGCTATTATTTGCATTTCCCACACAGCACCACTGCTTTTCTTACCTCTTCAGCCTTGCTTGCTGGATTTAGGAACTGAAGCAATCTGACAAGTACAGTAGAGGAGACGGAGAAAAGCTGTAGGACTGCACTATACTTAGTATTTTAGTAGTGCTGTCAGCTGTGCCAAGGGTGTGGGAGACTGGAAGGGAGATGCTGAAGCCCTCTCAGTCTTGCCCCCTGGAAGCATACATAGCCAGAGGTGCTTGTACTGCGAGAGACACTGACACTTTCCTTGAATGGAGGGGAACACAGGCTGATGGGGCCAAGGGAGCACTCCCACTGTACTGGTGACAGCGATAGCACACTATTGCTCAGGCCAGCCCACCTGATGGTTTGTGGTCATCACATACCAGCAGTCTGAGTGCCCAAAGAAGGCGGACTGTGTAGCACAGGACACACAAAGTGTGGAAATAGAGTTTCTCCCTCCATTTTTGCCAATTTAAAATGAAGAGAGCACTTCTAAAGAAGAAATACTATGTCACCTCTTCCATATCTATGCAGCAATTAGCCTCTCCTTGAACTGCAAATAATAGGTGACAGATTATGCTGCTTGTGGCAATGTACATCTCTGATGTAAACCAAACTAACAACACAGGTATATTTCATATAAGCCACCAAATAGCTTTCAGGTTAAAAAGAGACTTACGTCCTCCCATTAGGAATCCCCTAAGCTGTCCAATAGCCACAAAATTATGTTATTATATATCATATTGTTTGTTTAGTTATAAATTTCAATTTTAATCCTAAATTGCTACATCGGAAGCTGTATCTACTATAAATATTATTCTTAATATAATATTGTATTATACTTACACATTGGCTATTTTCTCTTACTGATTCTAGCCAATCTTTTTTTTCACTTGTAATATAAGATTTCTGTTGCAGAGTAGCTAATTCTAAAATGTTACAGATGAAAGCATGAAAACAATAAGTTATTAAAGAATTACAAATAACACTTGTTAATAATATTTTCATATTTTATGCTGTAAAAAATTTCTATATTTTTTGAGTTTAGCTTGGTTACACTAAAAACCCCTGCTGGTTTCAGTTTCTTACAGGACAATTTTCTTAACCTACATCACCAAATCTCTAGATTATAAAAACGTGTATCTATGTTTTCTATGGACTAAGATTCTGTGAAGATATAATTGGAACAGGCTTCCTAGAGAGGTGGTTGATGCCCTAAGCCTGTCAGTGTTCAAGAGGCAATGCCCTTAATACCATGCTTTAACTTCTGGTCAGGGACTTGGACTAGATGATCATTGTAGGTCCTTTCGAACTGAAATTATTCTATTCTATTCTATTCTATTCTATTCTATTCTATTCTAATCTAATCTATTCTATTCTATTCTATTTTATTCTATTCATACATTTATTTTTCATTTTGTTTGACAGAAAAATTGGGATTATTTTCAAAAAACAGCTCAGTCTTTTAATAGAGCTGGTTCATCATCCTCTTCAGCCTTTCCATGGTGCTTTAAAAATAGCAAAACTCCTCTCACACATGAGTTCGTATCCAAACTAAATAAGTGCATTTTATTAATCTATCAGATTTATTAGTTCTCTCTCATTGATTAAGCTGTGATTTCCAAACTTGCATTTTTTAACAGCGCTTTGATGGAGACGTGAAGCTGTTTCCCACAAAACATTGTGAAATAAGTATGTAGGTTTTTAAAGTTCAGGTAAAATGTGTTGGAGTCACAGGATAAGTGCAATAGCAGATTCTAAACATGATAAAAAGAACTATGTAAACCAGACATTCAGTATTTGTACACACAGATAACATGCACGTACATGCATGTAACATGTCTGGCTGTGATTGCTAGAGCTTGGAGTTTCCATCTTGAACTTCCTGACATATGTGAATCTAACTTGCATCCCTTCCTCCTATGCAAACAAAAAGATCTATTTTAAAAGTAATTTAACCAAAGGAAACTTTATTAAGAGGAAAGCTGAGACGGAAGAAGGAAATACATCCTGCCATGCAAAATTTGGCTTCATCCTCCCCAACACCCTGAGCTAATATTGTCTGTGTCTACATCAGCAAATAGTGTTGTGCAGTAAGAGCCAATCTATGGTTGGTGCCGAGAATCTGGTGTCCTCATCAAATGTGAGTGGGTGGAAAGGAGGGAATCTGCTTTGACCTAGCTCCAGTTTGCTTGCTGAAAGTCCATGGATAGTTGGAGCACATTAGATGCTCTGTAGAGTGCATCTTTCAGCTTTGTTTTATTTGGGGGATATCTAGCCGTGCTCTCTGAGCTGTGCTGTAAGAAACAAAGTAATGCAAAAGGGAATGAACAGGAAATTCACTTCAAAAGCATGCTCTGAACTTAAAGACCTATGTATATGCATCCATTGATTGGATGGTTTGAAAAGCTAACATACTCATCCAGGCTGTACAGAATTAGTACCTTTTCCCCTTTGAAAATAAATTTTCTCTATATTCACTGTTCCTTAAAAAAATTATGCCAGTATGAATTCTCTGTACTAGGATGAGAGAGAGGGAAACATGATAGAACATAAGGGTGTTCACAGTGGAAGCTACTTGTTAGGTTAATAACAAAGGACGAACTTGGTAAGTGATGACATTCTGTTTCAAAACTAAAATGGAGGGCACATGTGCAGAAATGTATCTTCCATATATGTGATTTTACTATTTGAAAGCCTTCTCTATTTACCTTTTTATAAAGCTATAACTAAGAGAACTTTCCCTGATTTCAGATTTTTTATTCTCCATAATCTGAAAATGATAAATTGAAGACCTTGCATAAAGTCCCGTACGCTACTAAGTTCTATAGTATTAGTTGCAGACAATGCAGTGAGACTATTGCTATCTTTATTCTTCTGAGTCGTTACTGTAAAATACTGCAGCAGTGAATACAGAAAAAATATGATAGTTCTGTAATAATGGTGGAACTGAAGAAGGTTATGTAATTCAAACACTTGTGAAATTAGTAGAATTATGGATTTCTTGCCAAGGCTTGTCTTCTGAGACTGCGGTTGTTTACAGAAGCTCTAGCACAGAAGCCCATGAGGAAAGACGATATGAGGAGGCTGATTCTGCAATCTTATTCGATAAAGCAGGACTTGCTCTGAGCACTGAATGCATTCATTTTCATGAGGTAGCCTAATAATGGAATACTAAAGCATGATGGAATCGAACCCTATATCTTAGTGTTCAAACTCTGTTTAAATAACTGAACACACAATGCTTTATTGAAATTATGTTTGGTATGGTTCTCAATGGAAATCGGGAACATGGTATATACCACATAGGTAAAAACAGAAAGAGAGAGGCCATTTCATTTTTTATGCAGACTTTGCTAAAAATAGGTATTTGAACAAGTGAGCAGAGATAATAAGCCACACAGAAATTTGTTACCAAAGCTTTTATAAGCCTTAGCATGATAGCTGCAGCATTTATGTAGCTTTAAACATGAGTATTAGTGCTTTATGTAAAGGAAATCAATCCATAACTAAAAAATAATATTTTTTAAAATACGTGTAAATGAGCAGTCTTTAAACTCCAGCTTTCTCTCCTCTTTTCTGAACCACTATGTATTGGTATTCCACATGTGGTACTTCCTTCGGTACTGCGTCAGCACGTCTGCTGGTCAGTGGGAGTTCTGCCAGAGGAAAGACTAAAGCAGGTTTTAGCAACCCATGATTGCAGATTATGAAGGGCTGGCAGCAGAGCTAGAATGGGTTTAGGAGCCATAACATATTGAGAGAGTTGGCTAAGAGAACCAATATCTTCTTCAGAACTCAGCAGAAATCCCAGAGCTGGGAAGTCCCTTCTGCTGATTTTAAGATCATCTAGTGAGCAGCGCTTCATTTGTTTGAGTTGGAGGGTTTTTTTAATTCTGCTAGGTGTCTGTCAGCATCCTCAGCCTCCCCTTTGGGAAAGAAGAGTATAGTCTAGCGCAATGCATTTGAAAAGTCTCTGAGCCCTGAGCATTTGAGCTTTGAGTTCTTACTGTGAATATCTACTTTTAAATCATATTTAGGGCCTGAGTAATTCTAACCATTGCTTGATTATTAAGTGCTACTAGGTCCCTCAGGGTTGTTTTTTGAAAAAATGCTATGACACATGTAAGAATTAATTTGCTCCCTGCAGGTCTTTTTATTCTCTTCAACTCCCAGTCTGATTTTCTAGATCTTTCTGAATGTTCGTATGTATTCAGCAGCTAAGCAACTACGTTTAAAAAAAAATAAGGTCACTGTAAAATACCAAAATGGCATTTCCCTCCTCTAACCTTTCATAACTGCAACAGAGAGGGTCAGGAATTTTACTGCCAGCTGATTTGAGACCTAGGAGAACAAATAAGTATACAACATTTTTTGCTTATGTAATCTTTGTTCATTATTATTATTGGTTGAAATGAAGCTTAAAAGTATGTTTCTTCTGAAGCCTTTTGAAATTGGTGGCTCTCAATCCAGGTTTAAGGCAGAAACATCTATCAGCAGTACTGTGAAGATGGTGAAGTAGTTCTGCTGAAGTATGTGTTACACCTGTGAGAGCTCCTCAGCGTGTCTGATGGTGAAATCAGAGGTTACCTTAAAATTTTGGATACCAATAGAGGAGAAGAACAATTTCTGTGTGATGTTACAATTTATGAGCAATGAGTAAATGTAATATGCAGGTTAAAAGCACCTTTTTTTGAGAAAGCAGCAAAAAAGAAAGTATAACATTATGTACTGAGGTCTGACCCCACAAAGTCTCATCTTTACAAAAAATATTTACTGAGCAGTCCTGTAGAACTCAGAGAGACTTTCCTGGGGAAAAATTATTTGTGCTTGAGTATAACTTCACTAGTTCCATAGGGTTGTGATCTGATTATTTAATTCCATTAAACTTATTTAACTTCAAATACAATGGGAATATAATTCCAGTTTTAACTGGATAATTACAAGTAAAGGCAGAAATAATGAAAAAAAGGTACTCAGAAGCACATCAATGGCTATATCCTGGACAAGTCAAGTCTTACAACAGAAGTGACAGATGCATAGAAGTAAAGGCAAAGTAAAGTTGCAAACCAGGTCACATTTGCTAATTGTTTCACTGTGTGTATTGGGACAAGTAAAAAAAAAGAACACTTTTGGAAGTAATTACTAATTCAGGGAGGTCTAAGACAAATGTCATTGCAGTTTTCAAAGTATTGAACAGTCAAGATCATTGAAAGTTGAGGATTTTAAGTATTTAAGGAAACAGAGTCGATACTTTTGGAAATCAACTTTTTCGTATGAGCCTAGAATACTTTAAAATCCTAATTTCACTCACCTCTGAATTGTTTTGCCCTAACCTTAACAGAATTACCATAGCCTATAATCTCAAAAGAAGGTATTCTGATGATTGGTTTGGGGTTTTTTTTCTCAGTAGTAAAAGACAATGTATTTTATGTGTTGTTTTTTTTTTCTTGGTGATATTTGACATCTGTCAAGTTGAAGATCCTGCACAAGAGTGGAAGTTATTTTACCAAAAATTAGATGTTATAGAAATAATTGATTTCCAAGTGCGTGGTCTTGTTTATGAAGTCTTGAGAAGACCATTTTCATTAATTTCTATTCCAGAAGGCAGCTGTACATATATTTGAATTAAAAAAAAGAAAATAGTTTGAAGAATTAAGACAGGTATGTTTTGGTAGTATATAGAGATTATAATTATTGATTTGGTTAATGTATTATGTACAAATAAACTGTGAACTCCCTTGAAGTAGAACAAAAGCTTTAAAGATGCTCTTACGATCTAATTTATGATATTCATAGATGTTATCGCTGAGGAAGTAGAAAGCAATTTTTCCTGAACTTTAACTCCATGAATAATTGTTGACAAAAGGCTCTTCAGGATGAAATGTCACATCATTTTTTTTCCTGGGGCTTGTGATAAGTTGTACAATCAAAATGTTAGGGTGACTAATTTTTTGTCAGGAAAGAGTTTATTATGTCTACGTGCCCAGAAGGTATTCCAGTTCTCTAAGTCTGAGACCACATTATGTGACAGAAGTAAAGAAAATTGAGGTATTTTGTGCCTGTTAATACAAACAACTGTACTACCTCTTACTAGTTAGATGGAGATTCTGCCTGTGAAGTTCAGTTCTGGAACTAAGTACCAAAGATGACCAATGCCAAATTTGTTGTTTAGTTTAGGTCCAGTGTTTAGTTTCCTAATGTAGTTTTCTGTGCTTACATTGGCAATCCCCACTTGCATAAAACCAACTTAAACAGATAATTCTTTTGGCTCTAAAGATTAATAAAATAAACGCAAAAGCTATTTTCTTTTCACAAATACAGTTATATCTTTATGGAGTGCATTGCTGCATAAAAGTACTGAGTAGGGTTGTGATTTTTTTTGTCATCCTTTTAGGCAACCTGGCTAGGATGGCAAATAGTATAAATTGTAGATCAGGCCTTATTGAGGATTTTTGCAGAGATTGGATTAATTTATTACAGTATGTAAAGCAAATGTAATTTTGACTCATCCTGTGTATAAATTGCTCCTGTAAGGTATTAGCTTTTTCTCAATTACTCAAATTACCCATATATTTCTTAGGTTATAGACATATTTTTTATAAATATAAAGAGGAAGGAGGATTGATTCTGACATTTTCTCAGTTGTGTGCAATGACACTTTTGAAATCGTAACAGCCTACTGCCAACTATGGATGTTGACTCAGGCATGATATTTTCAAAAAGCATGCTTACTTTAGAGACTAGTTTATCATGTTTCCATCTGTTGGATAAATATTTTTTTGACTAAGTGTAAAACCCCAAATACATGTCATCCCAGATGCTCAAGAAATTTTTCATCTGATTGCTGAAAGGCAACAAGATGAGATGGAAAATCCTTTCAAAACACCTGCCAAGCAAGACTGTACAATTCTGTCTTGGGCAACTAGAAACCCCTTCAGATTACATTTGGAACTGTATCAGAGGATAGTCACCTGAGATTTCGTACTTCAGCAATCCAGAGATTAAAAACAGTAATCCGTGTGACAGTGTGAACAAATCTTACTGATAGATAGCGTATGATTACCCAGCAGGTGGGAGGTGTAAATCAGCAGCCTGGAGAGAATCAGGAGTTACAAGAATGGCAGAGGGTTGTACGCTCAAGTGCATGCTCTCCTCAGCTGAGTTCCAGGAAATCTGACCTTGGGTTATTTTGGATGCTGGCTGATAGGAGCCTTTTCCTTGCTGTCTGAGCACTGTGGCTGAAGAAATTTGCATTCCTACTTTTTGCATTTTTTCCTACTGGTATTACCAGACAGGATTGATGAGAGCAGGTGAGACTGAAATCCCATTGTGTAAGCTCCCTTGCTGGCATGCAGAGATTTCTCTGTCCTCACAGCGAGTATTTGGTAGATAGACCTTGGGAAGTGTTCCTTCAGGATTCCTAAAACAGAATGTTCATTTGTAAATACACCTCTTTTCCCTTCCCCCATTCACTAAGATAAAATAATGCCCTGGTGGTATGTTCTCTGTGATCCTGTGGCTTTACTTAAATAGATCTGGAGGGGTCTGTTGCTCAAATAGAAGGCTCCAGTGCAACATCAATGAGCTTTCATTGATACTGATTTTTTTCCTTTTTTTTTAAATATTGTGTTTAGGAAAAAGCAAAAGCAGATAAAGTAGAAGAGATTGAGTATGACGGAAGAACAACTTTATATTGTTGACTACTCAACACCAGGTTTGATGAAAGCAGGTAAGGAATTTTTAAAATTTTTTTTTGGAGTCAGTTATGAGTTTTACTTGATACAGCTACTAGGGGACTTGGTGACCCTATGATCCTTTTTATGTGGTGTGGCTTTAGCCATGCAGTTTTCCTTTTTTCTCTGTCAGGGTAACCTGAAAAGCAGGTTTCTTTTCTTTTCTTTTTAATTTTAATTCTGGCCAAGGCAATGAACAGCTATGGTCTTGGTGTAAGTTGCTGCTGTTACTTTCCCAGTACTTTCCCAATCTCTGCCTGCAGAGCAGGAAAGTGAGATTGGAAGTGACTGTTCGGATCATAGAATCCACCTCTCTGTTGCAGCAGGCATCATATGTCCTAAATTCCATTAAAAACAACGAAACCCAGTCTTCTTCTTCACCTACCTCACCTATAGTGAGATATCCTACATGGTTTTAAAAATGCTGTTCATGAACTTCAAAGGCCTCAGTTCTGCTCACTGCTAGCAGAGAAGGCCTCTCTTCCAAATAAAATTCCCCTCCTCTGACAGCACTACTGCTAAGTAAGGTTTTTTCAGCTGATAAGATGCAGGGTATACACATGAAAATATGGTGTGTGTAGGTGTTTGTTTCTTTCCAGTTACTCCTGCCAGAATGCTGTTCTGGGACCCCACTGATTAGAAACCCGATTTCTTTGTCCAGCCTTCATGGCTAGTCAGCCTGTGCTTGCAAGGGGGTTTCCCAGCTTGCAGACTTGATTGTGCAGTTTTTTAGGTTGTCAAAACTGTTCTGGGGAGGTTTGTTTAAGGCTTTGTTTAAGATATGTCTGATTGCTCACTGAGGTGAATTCTGGGAATGCACAAACTTATTTTGTCAACATGTATTCTGTAAAGAATGTAGGAATAGAGTGGAAGATCCAGGTTGCTAAATGGTACTATAGTAGGGGAGGAGATGCTTGGCTTTTCTGAGTATTACACGCTGAGAAGGATTGTAAAAGCCTTGTAAATAGAAATATTTCAGGACATCTCAATTATGTGTTTAAAGTCAGCATTACAGAAAGCTTATCACCTACAGGAACGATTTAATTTCAGAATGCATTGAAAAGTAGTATTAATATCTCTACTATAGCTTTTCCAACTCAGTGAAAAAAAATACTTCAAGAATGATTCTATGATTTTGTGAAAGAAAATAGTATAAGCTAAGCTTATGTCTTTTGGCCAGAAACAGGAAAGAGAAAAATCTTAGAATTTCTGTTTCTCAGCTTTTTTTCTGATTCAGAACTTCCATTGTCTTCAATGATTATGTGGAATTAAATTCTAAACATGTAGATGTTTGTCCGTCCTTAGCCATGCTATTAAATTGTTCTCTGTTCTTCCAGTTTTATCTGATTTCCCAGTCTGATACCAGAACAATCTGAATTGATTCCATAATTTATGACTAGTATTATAACTAAAGTGGATTGCTTTCTTCTTAAAGAAATACCTCTCTAGCACTATATTTTTCCCATTTATGTGCTAGCAAGCATGAAGTTGTTCAGGGGAGGTTTGACTGATGGGATAGGATGGGGCTCTTTCTTGTATTCCTTGGAGTTGCTTATTGATGCATTCAGGTCACGGATGCACAAATTACTGCTATTGGTACAGCTCTGGCAAAGATGGTTTGATCTAAGTGCGTAGAAGGGTGAAATTTAATCCTATAAATGGGACTGTGTACTTCAAAAATTTTAAAATGGCCGCTTAGGGCTTAGTAACTGAGAAACCTCCTTTGAGTCCAATTGTTCAACCACACCTTTGCAACAGAATTCCAGATCATCTTAATCATTCACTCTTTTATCCTAATATCAAATATTGGACATTGCTTCTACATTCACAGAATCTGTTAACAGTATTTTAATATATTTGGCTGCAAGGGGTAGCAGCTGTAGGCGAGGAGGGGTTTTTTGAGCGTGGGAAAGTTACAGGGTCTGTTCTATGTTGTTCTGCCACATGATGTCCTCCTAACCTAGGTTAGAATCATTGAATGCACGCACTCCAATTTCAACTGGAAAATTCTGTAACATTCAGACATGTATCTATATAAAAGGTATCAATCTTGCTACAGACTATTACTCTAATCAGACGGATCTATGTAACTTTTTCAGTTGCTGTAGATGAACTGTCAGCATTTCTTCTGAGTTTGAGCATTATCAATGCAGCCTTATAAATACCTGCATTAAAGAAACTTAAGCATTTTCATTTTGTTCTAGTTATGAACATAGTCCAGTTTAGTGTTATTTAGTAGTTACTCACTACTTTGTACAAATATTTTGTGCTAATTGTGTATTTTTTGCACCAATGCATGCTTTGAACGTTGCACACATTATGTGGGAGTTGTAATTAATCTTGTTAGGAATAAATGAACAACATTTCTAGTACTTGTATTTGAGGTTTGGCAAAAATACAGACTTTAAATTTAGATACAGTGTACTACTTGTCCTTTAATTTGTGCCGTGTTATTTCATAAGTATTTTTTTGTCAAAAATGAGTATACTTTATAATGCTAATGCAGCATATTTTTGTGTACTTAGGACTTCATGAATGCTAGTTTTCTACCGGTTCATAAAAGTAGAGGGATAATCTCACATCCTCCTATTCTAAATGAAGGAAAATATTTAAACTAAAGAGGAATCTCAGCAGCCTTAAGAATTTCGGTGGTAGTGCTGAACACCTACATCCACCGGAGGTCAGTAATGCACTTGCTGCAGTGTGCCGTCGAGCACTGACGCCTCCCAGCTGTGTCACGGTGATTAAATCTAGTGCTTCAGAATATTAACCAAAAAAAGGATTTTTGAAAAAAAACCTGCTTTGTTAGCAGCAAAGGCGACAGATATGTTTTCTCTCCATACTTCATCTATGTGTATCTGTGTATATTAATATATGTGCATAGATATGTATTTCTCAGCATATAGAAACCAAGAGAGATACAAATAAAACGTCACCTCTTCCTGCTCATCTTATCTTTTACCATGGTCAGGATTTACGTTGGGCATAAACCATTTTTAGTAACGCATGTTTTAGAAGATGGCTGGATAGTAGTGAAAGGAAAATTTTCCAATATAGATATCCAAAATTTTGAAAGTTCACTTGCAAATCTGACTCTTACTGTACCCACAAAATAAGACACTGAGACAGGTCACACTGCAGAGCTCTCTCTTATGGTATGGAACTTAAGTTTGGTCTAAGCTTCAGTTAGGATTTTTAAATGAACCTATTCTTCAGTTAAAAAAGGAGGGAAATGGTTACATAGAATAATATTAGGGAAATGAAATAAACTGTTTTCCATGGAATACTCAGTAATTGGTCCATCCCTCTCCCCTAAATGCACCCAGTACTATTAAAGTAATTATACCAATCATCACAGTATTTAGGCACAGATTACATTCATGAAGAAAAATGAAACTGCTGTTCTAGCATGCCAGTGAAATCTGCTTTGACGAGTTAATCCAGTATTTATTTAATTAAACAATGCTAATAAAATATTTAATTGCACTTCAAGAGTTCTATTTCCGTCATCCAATCAGGCAAAAAATTCAGAACTCAATGTATGTCAGGCTATGAAAATGCCTGAAGCACATTCAATATCACCATGCTGTATACATTAAGGAAAGAAAGTGAGCTGCAATTTGCACAGGTATAAATAGTTAATTATTTAATTCCCTTTCTGCTATTTGAGGCTGAAGCAAAAGGAAAATACCCCTCTCCTCCCCCAGCCCAGCCCTGTTTGTTTCTGAGGAATGTTAATCAGCTTCCTAGTGCCAGCAGGCTACAATCACCAACTACTAATTAGTTTTAGATAATGATATTGGTAATGAGCCTCTAGTTCCTCAGAGGCAGTAGACTGAGCTTGACTCAGATTTATTCAGTTATTTATCAAGGATGTTATTGTGACAAGCAACGTGAAAAGTTTGAGCATGTTTAATGCCAAATATTTTCCTTTAATTTAATAGTATCAGATTGTTTTACAGATTTTGCTGAAATAACAGCTGGTTTTAAATCAACTTTCCATTAAACAATGCTACTATTTGTCTCCTTGTTAGTCCAATTGTTTGATTACTCTCTTGGATGTCTTTGCTACTCAGGCAGTTATCTAAACACCTGAGGTAAGAACACTTAATTGGGGAAGATTTTTAAATGAATTTCCTGTTGCATTGCCTCTCTAGGAGGTCTGTGTCTGGTTTAACGTCAAACAATAGTCTTACAGTGCTGGTTTGCGTTTTGGTAGGTATTCCACAAGTTAAGGTTTTAATTCATTGGACCTTCTAACTGTGAGGAATAGAGAGAATAGTTCAGTCTCTGCTCCATGTAGAGCTGTTGTTACAATTGTCAGATGTGGGGTTATTTCGTATGTTCCAAAAAGTTATCCTCAAAATACTTTTCATCACTATGGCAGAGAAAGAATACCATTATCCAGATGATAACAAATATTGTGGAATGATTTCAAGTTTGGAGCTGCAGTAGGGAAGGAGAAATGAGACATTTTAGCACTCGAGGATGTCAGTTTGGTGCCACGTTTCTCCCTGGTAAGCTTACATTGGAGGAGGGTTGTGTTTAATGGGTAGGCATATGGAAAAATGCCATGGCTGTTTCCTTGTAGCATTGCATGTTGAAAAAGAGACTACAGAAGGCAGGAATGTAATTTACGTGCTTCCTGTCTGACCTGTCTCTGCTCCTGCTAAGCATTATAGGACCTATTTGACCTTTAATCCCTTTAAATACCAAACCCCTGTCAGAAGATTAACAGTGGAAGACTGTAGCATACTGAAGCATTCTGAATTTTGCGCTCTTTTTTGTCTTTCCATGGCTGTCTTGTGCTTATGCGTGTTCAATGTCTTAAAGTAAAAGCCTGAATCTTATTCCTGCTCCCAAAAGATTAGGCATTTAAAGGCATCGTTTTTTTTAAATTCACATTCAAATTGCAGTTCTGAAAATGCTTGCAAGTGCCTTCTGGTGGCGTGATGATTCCGTTTTTGTTTTGCTTTTGTAATTGAAAATTCCTTAGTATGACTAAAACTTCTTCAATTTTGACCAGTTGAGCATTAGAATCTAATGCAATTGTTACTCTTTTGTGTAAGTATATGGTGGGCAGGCTTCAAGGCATATGTAATTCTATTTATGCCATCAAGAAAATGTGTAATATTTTTGTATTCCACTCAATAGAGAATCTGTCTGAGAAGAAGAATATCTTGAGTTTTTGTTCAGTAAAGCTTCTATCACTAATAACAAATGTAAAAATCATTAATGAGATACTGAATTGCACTCTGTCATGTGATCCTTTTACCTGGCCCAAGAAGTCTTGAATTATTCTCCTTACAGTAGTTAAGCTTCTGCTGGATGTTGTAGAATAGTTTCCAGCTTGCTTGTTAATACGTTCTCTGGGAAAATGGAAGACATGAATATGAGTTCCCCATTCTGAGGAGAAAATCAAAGCCAACCTTTTTATTTCATAGGTGACTGCTCGGCTCTTCCATGAACAACAGAAACTTCTTTTCCTCAAGTCATGTTTTACAAGAGTAGAACAGGTACCAGGCAGCTCTTTAAGGAGCCTATACCTTTCTTAGGGGAGGGAAATCTAGGGTATGAATCTCTAGTGAATGCAAATACTTTCCATTAAACCTGAACAAGATATTTTGAGACATACTGTTGTCTATAAAAGTTTTGTCTATACTAGCTCTTGGCAATGCTGCTGTTTTCCTGCTGGCTTAAATTTGTTCTACACCTTCTTGAGCCCTGTGTAGGGCCTCTTGCAACTTCTCTTAAGGTCGTGGACTCTGATTTGAGAACAAGAACCAAAATTTACCTATTACAGCATCTATATGTAAGCTTTTTCTTGTATTTATTCTACTTACACTTCACTTTATTCTACTTAGGCTTTAATCATTCTTACTTAGTATGGAATCTTCTGCGGCTGCTGTTGAATTACTTTTATCTTTGCTGTGTCATGCTTTTCAGATGCCCTTCCTCGCAGACTGATCTGCTGAAATTGTGAGATGATAGTAATAAATGTTTTAAACCACCAAAACAAAACACCCACCCCCCCCAAAAACCCCGCAGAGTCCTCTGATCCACTTACCAAAGACATGCTTAGTTTAAATTGAAATTAAAAAAAATTAGCACAAATTATCTTGAATTTCTAACCCTCTGATGACAAGGTGATTTAAATGAAGATTTCATAAATTAAGCATGAAATTGGAAGTGGTATTAATAGCACTTTGTACTGCTATTTGCTGTATAGGAATTCTGTGGTAAGTAGCAGTGTTATAGCCCTGCAAATGTTGGTACAGAAGAATTACAACTTTTTCTAAGTATCATGCTATTTGATTTCAGGTTATACTATATCCTTGGTTTGGAAGAGTTGCAAATGGAAAAAGCTCGGATTTTTTTCTGTTCCTTTACTGAAAAGGAAACTAGAAGACGTAATCAGCTATTTGTATTGTTATTAATATCAGGTCACATACTACTGTATGTATAACCCATTTCCTCATGTCCTATTGGTGGTCACCAGAGAGAAGAGATCAGCACCTCCCCCTCTGCTACCCTCCTTGAGGGAGTTATAGGCTGCCATGAGGTCACCCCTCAGCCTTCTCCAAACTGAGCAAACCAGGTGACCTCAGCCTTTCCTTTTAAGTCTTGCTCTGGAGACCTTTCACCATCTTGGTCACCCTCCTCTGGACACACTATAATAGGTTGGTGTCCTTCTTATGCTGAGGTGCCCAAAACCACACACAGTACTGGAGGTGGGACTGCACCAGTGCAGTGTAGAGTGGGACAGTCACCTCCCTTGACTGGCTAGCTATGCTGTGCTTGATGCACCCCATGACACGGTTGGCCCTTTTGGCTGCCAGGGCACACTGTTGACTCATTTGTATGTATAACCAGGGTTGTCCTGTCCCAGGTGGAGAATCCTGCATGTGCTCTTGTTAAATTTCATACAGTTGGTGATTGCCCAGCTTTCTAGTCTATTCAGATCACGCTGTAAGTCCTCTCTACCCTCAAGGGAGTCCACAGCTCCTCCTAGTTTAGTATCATTGGTAAGCTTGCTTAATGTACATTTTAAGTTCAGAATCAGCTGGGAGTTTAACATCTCCCCAATTGTGGTCTTCCATCACAAGGTTTTGGGGGTCCCAGGGCCCATCATTGGTGTTAAAGATGGAGGCAAAAAAAGGCGTTAAACATCTGATTTGTCTGCATTCCTATTTGTGAGGTGACTGATCTCATCAATTAACAGACAAATGTTATCTCTGATCCTCCTTTTGAGGAAAGAAAGGAAATGCATAATACTGAGAAATCCAAATATGGGAGTAAAATGGGAAGATGAGAGGAATGAGGGTCAAATAAAGGAGTTTGGTTCTACTCCCAAGGGTCAGCTAACTTTTCCTTTTCTGCTTGTAAGCACATAATGCACATAGACATTTTTTCTATTTACGCCACACCAATTTTCTGCTTCCTTTTATCATAGAAATATGAAGTGATTGCAGCTTAGCAAGGTGACAATACGTGTGTACTTGTTCAGTGACGAGCTGATGTTTTATCATTTGGGCATGCCATATTGTTGTGTGTCACACAGTATCACCCACAAGAGGGTTATGATGTACTTAAATGACAAATGCATCACTCTTTGCCAAACTCCTCACAACTTGAATGTATGTATTTGTTTGGCAAAACCCCTTAATGATGGTGATTTATATTTCAAGTCTTCTGTCAGCTTCAGTTCTCTTCGTCCTGTCTGCGAAATGTAGATCATGAACTTGTCAGTCAGCCAAAGGCAAGAATGTTTTACAGCCTTTTAATTATTTGAAAAGAAGAAAAAAATTCTGTAAACACATTTGTTCAGTGAACTTGTGAGGGTAAAGTTATCTTTGAAGTCACAGAAGTATAACAGAGCAATGTAGTAGCAAGTACTGCTTCTTGGAGGAATTCTGCTGATATTTATTATAAAGAACCTAATTAAGTTGACTCTTAAACGTGCTTTGCTTTTTTTTTTAGCTCCCTAAATGTATAAAAAATTTCTTATTTTTAACCTTCTTATTCTAAAGAACTGTATGAGCCAGACTTATAAAGCTTGCAAAAATTTGTCGTGAGTTCTTTTGTTATTTCAATCAATGCAGGAATTTTAATAGAACTACTTAAACTGGAGCTCTGTTTATGACATTTGCATATGTTTCAGTAGGAAATTAAAAAAAAAGTTTGTGTAGCCAGGAGCATATTTTACAAATATGAAAAGACAAAGGAATTAATAGATTGCTAGTCCAAAAAATGTTATGTAACTTACAGGAAATTAACATTTCCATTAGAATATTTTCTAATGATAAAAAGTGAAACTATTCATGGGATTTTGAAACTGTTCATATGAATATTGCAAAAATAACCTCAATTATTCAAGAAAGCGGAACGAATTTTAATTCCTTTAAGAAAAAGTTAAGAGTAGTGCAGCAATGAGGTAAAGCTTGCACTAATACTGAAAAAGCTGACATGTCTTTGGTCACTTTAGCAAATCAAAATGGAACGCTTCAGTTTTGGGAACTGAAGTTTTGGATTTTAATAGCAATTATCATCTAAGGATTTTCAATTTAACTATTGTTGGGATGAGCAGATCTTTAATGTCCTCTGAATTCTGTTTGAAAAGTTTCCATGCAGAACTAAGTTTTAATACATTGAACAGGAAAAAAAAGAATCTAATAGTGTCTGGGGGGTGGAGTCTTATTTTCATCATAACTTACAATATTTGAATTCTGCTGTTCCAGTGTACTAACTCATGAAAACTGTATTTTAGTGTCCTTGTTTTCCCACTCTCTTTATCTTTTGTTTTTATGATATTCGTCTGTTGTGGCAACAGGCTTTAAAATGAAGAAGAGAGTAGCCCATAAAAGTTACCGTGTGATTGATCAGGGAACTTGGCCAATGGTTGTAGCGGAGTCTGGCATACCTGTCAGATATCATGAGTACCTCTGACTCAAGATATTCTACTTCTTATCTAAAAACCACTTAAATTCCTTACACCACCACCCACAGAAATATTTTTGTAAATAATTTCAACAAAGGGCTTTGAAGAAGTAAGGGTATGAATGGCCATGGCTGACAGCCATTTCTGGTTTCTTCATTGTTAGAAGATACATGGAAGGTGATGTCTACTGGGAAGGCAAAGCAGAAAGCTCTTTAATTGAAGCAACTGTCTGTTTTGCCAGAAGACATGGTGTTTCACCCTAGATTCCAAAATTTCATATATATTTTCTGAAATCCTGTAAGATAACCCCTGTTTGTGGTTTGGTTTTTTTTTAGTTTGTTGAGTCTATCTTCCTGGTAAAGAAATAACTTTGCTATTTATTAAGGTTCCTAAATGTGGCTTAAAAACTTCTTTTAGTATACTTTGATAGGTAAGAACCTTTATTTTATCATGTGGGAAATGGGAAAAAGTCACTTTCTCATAGATATTTTAAGTAAATTTCAGATCTTTTAGTGTTTGTATGTGAACACTTCAGATGGCAGATGTCGTACAACATCAGATACTACATTTTTTTTAAATGAGAAAGGTACAATAAAATGACTAAATTAATCCAATTTAGGACTGTGAGAGTAGAACTCAGTGATTATCTGTAATTTGGTATTATACCCTGAAGTTCTGTGGTAGCTAGGTGACATGCTCTCAGTCAAAGGCAGTTTCATGCAACCTTATTTAAAACATTTTGAAAAGTAGTTTAGAGTAGCTGAAATGGAGATGGATGAAGTTCATTTGACAGTTCAGTCTGGAAGGTATGTTAATGTTCAAGCTCAAACTCAAGTGTACTAGTACTTCTGTCCAACTTTATGCTATGCTATAGCATGTATCAGGATTGTTTTTATAGGCCTGTGAAGGAAGCCAGTTTTTCAAAACATCCGCTGTTCTTTAGCTCCTTCGCAGGCTTGTAAGACAACTTTTAATGCTGTCTTTTCTCTTTCTCCTCTCTATCCTTTGTAACTTTTATTAGTATTATTCTCTTGCCTCAATCTTTATACCCTAGGAGTTGCAGAGATTGGACTTAAGAGTTAAAAGAAGCGTTGCTTGACTACCCCTTTAAAAAAAACAAAGCCACATCAAAAGCAAAGCAAAACCCCCATGTCTTCACCTTGTCAATTGACTGTGAGGCTAAATAAATTGTGTGGCTTGCTTACCTTCTTCCTCAAGAAGATAAAATGTATTTTTTCATAGTAAGGTGCTTGTGCAAACCTACACTTTATACATCTATTTTTCAGGAGCTCTTGATGCTTCAAGTTGTTTTTTAATTTCTTGCCAGAATAGTATGAAATGTTTTGACCATTTTCCCAAAATTGGGTTGTCAAAGTTGGGATTTCAGCTTCTTGATTTTGGAAAGTTTGCATGTGTCTATCACCAATATGCATATTATGTATAGAGCACTAGTATGAAACGTTGGAGGTCTAGATTTAGGTCTCTATTCTTCTTGGTTCAAAGCAGTTTATCTTTTATTACCTGGAGTCAGGTAGAGCATGGATTTGAATATGCGTCCCCTGTTCCAAACAATCCCATTAGACAGGCTTATCAAGCCACAGCACAAGTGTATGGGAATATATACATTTATATGCCTCCTATGATGTATCTCTGTGTGAAGAATGCAGTGTAAAACAGTATCTTGTGCTAAAATTTCATTTAATCAAGAATACTCTGTCCATGTCTATGCGTATAAATAGCAAATAATTAGTCATACTCAGAATAACTCATTAAAATTCCATTTAAAGCCATTAAGGTTAATCTGGGCATTTAAAAGGTCGTTATCAAGCAATTAGTTTGCTTTTGGTTGAATGCTGTTGTTTTTTTTTTTTTTAAATGCCTCTGAAAGGGGAAACTGCAGTGGAAGAAACTTTCAAACCAAGCAACAAAAATAAATAAAATGACTTGATATCTGTTTCTCCAGAAAAGCCCATACTCATTTCCAAAAGTAGACTTTCTTTGTGATAGCTTAGCTCTTAGCTCTTCAGGAAAGTTGTGTTTCTGTCACTTTTACCATTTCCATTGTGGTTACATCACAGAAGACCAGATTATTTCCCAAGTGATGAAATGGGGTGAAAAAAAAATAATTACTTATTCAAACACTAATTACCAAATTCCAGTGTTCTGTGCTGCAATGAAAGATAATGTCTTAAGCTCCTTATTTCTCATCATCACAGTCCTGCAGGTTAGTGTGTGTTCTGCGATGTCTGCACAGTAAAAGCATCCCATCAGTGGATGATTTCCTCAACTTGATTTTTTTTTTTTTTTGTGAAATAATTATCGGGAAAACAGTGATATTGATATTTTAATTATATAAACCTTCAGAACTACCATGGAAGTCAAATGACCGGGAGAGTACAATGTCAGAGAGACAGCCATTTCAGGGTCTCTGGAGACTCAGCCCATGTATCACATTTCAGTACTTAAACTTTGTCATGCTTGGGGATAATAAAACAAAATAAACAAACCAATGATTTAATTCAGGAGCACAATTTGATGGTAATTTGAGTAGCAAAAGGAGATAGAAATTAAGCTGTTATACACTGATAGTGCTTTCATCTCACCTTTTTTAAAGATGGGTTTAATCCTGTTGACGTGTGGAATGGAACTCCACAATTTAGAGAAGTTGTAAAGTAGGTATGTTTATTCAGCGCCGGGCAGCACAGGGGGGTAATCCCACCAAACTGTGCGCGCCCTTAAGATCTAAAAGCTCCATATTTATGCTACTAACTCATACATATTCAATATATGTTGCAAGACGCCTGTACATATGTATGCTCTGTCCTGCTTCATATTAAAAATAGTCTCTCGAGTCTATTTCCATATTCCCCGCCCTTTTGCGCCTGCGCAGTGCCTCCTGGTGGTGGTCGCCGGGGGTCCCAATGATGAAGTAAAGAGACTCCTCTTCGTCACCGCTAGTAACCTTTCTTGTGCGCGCAGGCTCAGACCCTCCTTGGGGCTTAGCCAAACTGCAGGACTGGCTTCAGTCGGTTTTGAGCTGCTCTTGGCTCATAGTTCCTATCTCTCGTTCTGCATTTTGCCCAACGTTCTTACCGTTTTGAGACATATGGATTAATGGATTAACCTACTGACCTATTACTCTAGCAAAGGTTGGTTTTTTAACTGTTAGTTATTCTTCCCGGTATCACCATATTGAGATCTTTTTCTCATTCTTCTCCAAGTTTTGCTTATTAAAACACATTCTCTAAATGTTACTGCTTTGTATTCTAGAGTTATCTATGACTGGGTCTGGAAAATAAAAAGTTTTCACTGGTGTGTTCAGAGAGTAACATAGCCCTGTATTCTCTTAAAATTTTGAAGAGTTTCAGTCTGAAGAAATTGCTGGAAGTCCTTGTCAGGCAGAATGTTCTTTGTCTCACACTTGGACCAAATTCAACTAGTAATTTGGTCAACCAATAAAACTAATAGTTTTCATTCTTATCACTTGTGATGAAATCACTGAAGCATCAACTTCTTTCCCAGATATTTTACTGTTAATTAATTAGTTCCGTTGTGCTGCCATGATGGGTGTGAGCAAGGGCCAGCTCTCCCTCTTGATGCTGCCTCGTCATTGCCATAGTTGACAGAGGCGCACCGGTTCTCATCTTTGAGAACTGGGTGTCTGTTGTCTCTGGCAGGCCTTGGTTGGTCACTGACTGCATTCTCTGCTTTTATTCTGATTACTTCCAACTTGTTGTCTTTAATGTTTTTAAGTGGAGGATGAGACAAGTAGCTGGCAAGTCAAAAGTCTGCCTTCTTCCCCTTCTAATTAAACTTTTAATTTTAAGGAAAGGAAATTGCTGTAGCTGTGAAAGGAGTCCTGTTAATAGCTTTTAATTGATATCTTGGCCACTGAGATCAAGTAAGATGGGTACTACTGCCCCCTGCCTTTCCCCTTCCCAAGGAGATAAGTTATGCTTTGGAGAACCTGTGTCTGGAAGCAGAGAGGTGTGGGCTGTCCCATGAGGGTGGATGAGCCAGGAGCCAAGAAGGACCACAGCACAGGCAGGACAGTGCCCTTGTCGACCACGATGCAGTCCCACCACAAGGTCCGTGGGCCCTTGGGCAGTGGCTGTGTGGGCTCAGGTCCCAGGTGAGGCTGGTCAGGGCATTTAAGGGCTGTTGGTGCGGTCGAGGCCCTGATGTCTATAGAGAGCAGATGTCATTGGAGAGCTGGCAATTTTAGACGAGTTTTTGTGCACCTGGCCTCTGGCACAATTTGGAATAAGTTAAAGTGGTTTAAATTCTCTCTAAGAGAATTATCCCCACATAAATACAGATTAATGGAATACACTTTTGCCATTTTCTGATACAACATAATGTATATTCAATGGACAATGGCTGAGTTAATAGTTTGAATATAAAGAATTTAATCTATCAATATTCTTCAATATTACTGTTTTGTTCTATTATGCAGAGCACTATGTTAATATAGTCAGAGGATAAAATTAAGCATACTGTTTAGTCTTTGGAGATTTTGGCCTTAGATTTTTTTTGAGTCACAAAACTTCTGATTGCAGCATGGATCTTCTTTTAAAAATTTCAGAGAGTTTTATGTGCTCATTTCAGTGGTTGAATACAATACAGAGTATTTCAATTCCTTACCACATGGGCTTATCAAAAGCTTGTAAGAAAAGAGTAATTCACATTTAGACTTTTAGTTGCTTTCTCTGTAATCTTCAGGTGTGAATACAGTTTTTGATCTAGATCTGATCTTCAATCTTTGTTTTGCTATTGTAATCCACAATTATTAGTTTGTGTGATTAGTTAGCTTGAGATTTAGGAATTGGGTTTCAGGTTAGACATAACCAGTCCTTGAGAGACTGTAAAGTGGCAGTTTAAGGGAAACCTAGCCTGCAATAAGGCAAAATTGAAATACAGATTCCTCAAAAGATGATTAAATACTAACTTAATTGGTACTTTCAATAGTTATGCTATCAATTTCTGTGTGCCTCCTTAGTGTTTGTTCTATTCTGTAATTATATCTTGTGTTAAATGAGATTATGAATTTTCTGGGTAGTGATTAAGCATGGAACTTAATTAAAAAAAAAAAAAAGTACTTTCAGCATACTTAAAACGTTTTGTAGAAGAAGACTGTTCTGTCATGTATTTTGGCCAAAAATGAAAACTGTAACTTCTATATGAAGATCTGAAATCTTTTGAAGACATATTGTGACTATTTTTTTTTAACTGCTTTTATGACATTTTTCACAGGAGTTACCTTCCCCCCACTTAAATCAACTCTGCATGGAGCTATTTCTTTGTGAATGTTTTGCTCTGCAAGTCTAATGGAGCTATAAGCTCTAATGATACTTCTAGATGCTGCTGCAATACACATATAAAAAATCCCAACAAAACAAAACCCAACCAAACAAAAAAACCCAACAACAAAAAATGAAAAAAAACACCCCAATGTGCCAAAACTACTTGACGCCCTCACAGAATGCATTAACCTGGACTGTTAATTGTAAGGCAAACACAGATCAAGGCCATTATTGCTATTTGAATTAATTTGGTTTTGTTTCAGCACAAGCAATCTGCAGTGACTATTCCGGTAATGTTTTTTTCCAGAGTGCCTCAGAGCCACTCCCTTTGATTGGCAGTGCTGGAGTACTGGGCACTTCTGGAGAATTTACGCCTGTTATAACAGCTACTCAGTGTTGTTACTTGATGTACATTATTCTATCAGGGCTATAATTTACAGCAAATTGAACATATTTCCCCCTCCATTTAAGGACTGTTCCATTATTAGAAGGCTCGTGTCCTCTTTTATGTTTTGTTGTTGTTTTTGTGATGGTTTTTGAGCTTTTCCTGGTATCAGTGGCAGATTAATCTTGCTTCTTCTGTATTTAATTATAGTTCCAGTGGAATTCTTGCTGTAAAAGAGTAAGTCTGATTTGCCTTCCTTCTGAAGCTGTTTTGACAAGTAGGATACAATGACTTTCTGCACAGTGTTTCAGGCTATATTCCTGACAGAGAAAATAATTGAGAAAGGATAGATACTTCCTCCTGTTTTTGTGGTGAGTAGTTACAGGGTCCCTGTTCAGATTTTTGTCGTGTCATGTGAGGTACTGTGAAAACCTAGGGCTCTGAACTTAATGACTGCTTGTCCCTTAAAGCTTCAGAAGCCTGCGTAAGAATACATAGATCATACTTACCCAGAATTTGTTTTAGCAATAACATAAACCTGCTTTGAGAGTTGCATCATATTTTCTAACTGTTTTTCTGTGTGTGCAATGAATCTTTGTACCCATTTTTCCTTCTCATATTGTCTGTGTGAACTGGTAACTTCATGGAATTGCCTTCAGGGAGCCTCATTTGTTCTTTTTACCAACTTTGCAGCATAGTTGTCTTATTTAATATATAGTTCCTTCCTTTGGTTTGTCTCTAGGTGGTGTGCTTTGCACTGTGAAATTAAATTCTCTTTGTCTTTTAATATAAAATTTTTGAAACGTGGTTACACAGCTCTTTCTTTACTTTTAACTTGTTGCCCTCTGTCCTGTATAGTTACTCTTTCTATTTTTATATTTTTTTTGGACAGCTTTTACTGACAAACCTCTGGATATGTAAAAGCTCAGCCCAGGTTGGTTGAAGTTTGGTGCAAACACAGTGATCTTTCGTCTCTTTGCTCATTGCAGCGTTTGGACCAGAGGGAAGCTTTTTATTCTGCTGTTTTTAAGAGAGATTTTAGTACCAGAAACATGCTGTTCTATCTCTTAGCCTTTCTGATCTCTTCTTATTCTGTTTACTTAGGAGACTCTAGTCCCTTGCTCTCTGCTGCCTATGCAAGTCATTCCTAACGTCTTGTTGCTTGTTTCGTTTACAACATTGACTTCATAGGAATGGCTGTTGATTAAGTGTCCTGGGTTCAAGAACGGGTCATCATTGTTTGTAGCTTGAAGCCTGTTTAATCTGATGTATCTCTTTGGCTACTCAGGTAGCATCAGTGCCCTGTTTGTGTACTTTTTCCCAGCGTGGTAAGGTAACAAATCTAAACAGCAGTTTTGTAATCAACTGTCTTTCTGTCCAAATATGTCAAATTATCATTTCAACTGATGCAGCATTCACAGCTGTATTGATTTAAATGGAACTATGCTGCTTTAAACCAATGAAAGAACAGTCCTCTGTTTTTAATATGTTTTTGTGATTCTTAAACTGTAGCTATAACATGGCAAATACGTAAGTAGCCACACAAAAATGACTGGGACTATTTGTAGTGCCTGAAATTTAACATGTCCTCAGTGTTTTCAGTACTGGGTTCATAATATCTTTTTACTTTCTGTAACTATTTGTGTTTTTGAGAATTAGGACTATTTTTTCATTTTCCAGGTTGCTTTTAATTACAGTGAGACAATAGTAGGCTTTTCACAGACTCTATCAAAAAAGCAGACTTATGCTTCTATCTTTAGAATATTTCTTGAGCTGTTGCATAAATGTGCTAGATATTAAGCCTGATATATTTTCCACTGAAATGAAGTCTCCTACTAAAATAAAGGTGTAGCACAAAAAGAATAAATGCCTCTTCATGCAGCTCCAGCTGCAGAACTGAGGTATAAATGGATAGGAAAAAAAGTGACAATTTGCTTTCAAAGGATTCAGTAATCAAGAACTGGTTTTATTTTTTTCCCTCTACCGAGGAAAATTCCACTCATAATTATAGCATACCCAGTGCATCAGTGCATGCCTTTCTATTTTTACCTAGGTTGTCTTCCATGTTTCCTATCCAAAATGTCCTCATAAGACTTATAATCATTCTCAATTATTGTAGTCACTATTTCTGTCTGTCAAGAAGGATCTTTCTGGTATTTCACATTTCGAGTCATGTTCCTGGTTTAACCAGCTTCATCTTCTTCAATGCAGTAACTAGAAGATCTACATGCTTTCTGTGTGCTGCAGGGTGATATTTCAGTGTTCTGTTTTACTTGATTTCTTGTGTATTTTAAAATACACTCTATTATGCAATATTGCTTAGTAATGACACTTATTCCCACAGCTGGTTGCCTATTTAGGAATTCATAATATTATAAGAAGTGCACATACTGATTAGACATGAGACTCTGTGTATGCAGATGTGCACCACCTCATCTGTTGCATCTTTGAGAGGTTGGTCCTTTATGCCTGTAGGAACTAGTTTTGTGGAGTCAAATTCTGCTTTTGGATATTGCCATTGATCATTTGGTCAGGCTTCCTTTGCCACCCTAGTGAGCTCCTACTATAAGGAAATTTGGAAGGAAACGAATTTTACTATTTACTTGTGGAAAGAATATTGTATAAGGTGATTTATTCTGAATAATGAAACCCCACACACGCTTACGTTACAGTACCTGATACTATGCATACTTATTGTTATAAAAAAAGAATTTGATTGAATATAGAAATTTTCAGTACAATAAGCCCTTGTTAGATTTTGTACATTGAAAGCTAAGCACTAAAAAGGTGCCTTTCTTAAAATAAGGCACGTACATATTCCCAATTTATCTTACCTTTTTTATCTAAAATTTTGCAATAATACTCAACATAGTAATTACTTCAGTATCTTTTGATACATGAAATCTGTTGCAAAATGGTAGATACATAAAAGTTATCTTTTCTTTATTAATGCTTATTTGATTTGGAAGCCAGGGAATATATTGGGAAAACTACTTGAAGTTGTAACCAGAAAAAAGGTAGTGCTTTTGAGTATTGTAAAGATGACTACACCAAAGGAAGAATCTTTCTGCCATACTTTAGAGGTAGTTATTGTTAAACCTAAGAGTTAAATACTGTCATTTTTATTGGACAGGCAATATTGTATGTAGGACAGTGGTAGCGAGCAGGTGACAGAATAAGAGCTCCTGATTGTGGATTTGAATTTGGCTAGCTATGAAATGGTGTCTAATTATATTGAGTATGGATTTACTTCGCAACTGAAGTTAGAAGACGCTTGGAAATTTTTTCAGGAGCACAGAAATACTGCAAGAAGCTTCTTAAAATCACCACGTGGTTAATTTGTCTACTTTGTCTTCAGTCAGTGCCTGTTAACAACTGAGTGCCTTTATTGACAGGGGCAGAAAGACTCTCCGTGCCTACTAGATTTTTGTAGCAGATGCTGTCTGTCTAACAAATTGCTTTTGACTGATTTAAACATGAGTTTGCAGAGGTGAGACCTGATGTGGTAAGAGTCAGTAGCTGAAGGGGTATGGTGGAAAGTAAATGCACTATTTCCCCCCCAACCCTTTTCCTCAAGCCATGTTGAATCTAAGGTCAAGCAAGGTAGGAGGCAGAGAAAGTGAAAATGGAGCCAGAGTAGCAGGAAACTTTTTTCCCAGTTTGGTCAGACAATAATGAAATGAGAAACAGTGTGTTGGAACCATTAGGAACTCTGGAGAGGAAGGGGGAGAATAGCATCATGGATGCTTGTTCTTCCTTCCTATATGTATAGGAGAGAAAGTAAGAAAAGGGAAATATGGGTGACATGGAGCACATCTCCCTTTGCTTAAGTATTCGCATTTCCCACAGCGCACAAATGCAGAGAAATGTACCTGGCATCCTGTGTAGTGTATCTTCTTGGGATTTTTTTTGTTTTATTTTCTTTGCTCAAGAAGAGTGTATATCCAAAGAGATGAATTGGGGAAGCAGTCTTGATCACATACAAGGGATTTGCTTCCATCTTCCAAAAAAAAAAATTAATCTCATTAATCTTTGCCTAGCTTTTTCACAGTTCAACTCCATTAGATCAAATCCATAGCAGCTTCCATGTTTATAGTATCTCTCTTTCCTCATAAATTAATTGCCATTAGAAAGTTGGATAGAGTATTACCAAATATAAATTAATAGTTATCTATGACAATAAATATCTGTGACAATGTATTATCAGAAGCATGTTCCTTTTTCATGCAAAATCTTCACTTCCTCCCGAGTTTAATAGTTAACTCTAAGGCAGGTAATTTGTTGCAGTGAAACAATGATAGCAATTTTGTATCTTGTGCCACACCTTGATCCATTTGGCCTAACTTTCAACTCTGTGGAAATCCAGTGCTATTTGTCATTCTCGCACATCTCTGCCTTTCCAGTGACATGTATAATACAAGACAAATGTATCTTTCTGAATATTAATAACAAAAATGTATTAGGATAGGTTTTATCTGTGAACTTCCTCCACGATAGCATGAAGAAAGAAGAGGATGTGGACTGTCTTTCCACTGGATGTCACTCTTAGCTTAGATCTGTGGTAGCTTAATACTAAGGCGCTGTCTACATAAATCTGATACCAGTTTGTTTTGTTGACTTTTTTTTTAAGATGAAGTTTAAAAGAGGTTTATTTAACCCCATAGCTTTAAGATTTTTTTTTTTAAGAAAAAAAAAAAGTCCTTAAAATGTTAGTGATGATCTGTGGAGTTGGTTTTCACTTGTGTGATTCCAGTGTATTTCTGAATAGGGGATGAATTTGTGAAGCTTAATAGTGTAGAGAAGCGTGTGGATAAGATTCTCAGGTATTAAGAGAATGTATTAATATGAGTCTGTTGCAAGCAATTCTCCTGCTTGGTAGACGATACATTTTCTTTTTAATTTGGTATTTAACCTTTCTTTATTTAGTCTCTTTGCTTAAAGTTGTTGGATTTTTTCCTTCTTTTTTTAATAGAGCTAGTGAATAAAAAGATTCTTTTTAGAAGATCTTTTTAGAAAGATGTCTGCTAAAACATAATTTAGGTATACAGATGTGGATATCAATGGAAAACTTGATATTGTCTTAAAGCTTTATAAAACTAGTTTTTGTTCTCATTAATTCCATGTGCTTTTAGCCTCAAAAGATAGATTATGTGCTGTGTTCATTAGTATTTGTTCATCTTTATTTTTAGCAGTGGATAAAATAGTGTGTAATAAGAGAGAAAAATGTTAACTTGTCCGATATGCCTTTCAGAAGAAAAATACAAATCCACTGAAGTTAAAGAATTACTTTCCCACCTCCTGCCCATGTCCCTGAAAATTGCGGCAAGAAGTCCTGGATATCCAAGGATAGTGCTTTTTTTTTTTTTTTTCCTTTCCTGTCT
>KZ505764.1:588451-610415 GCA_002844005.1 Limosa lapponica baueri | reverse complement strand
AGAGAACAGATTTGCTTCTAGAACATGTTTCTCAGGATATTGCCACTAGTAGGGAATAAAATTTCCCTACTATACCTTGTGTTCCGCAGTGGTTATTACAGCAGTTGCCGTCTTATTCCTTAAGTTTAAACTAGTATAGAAAAGCAACTTGTATAGAAAAGCAACTTGAAAACTGTGATTGATAAAACAGCAAATTGAAGGGGAACGTGTCTGCTCTCCTAATGTTTCAGTCTTCTGATTTGATTTCTGTAAGAACACTTTCCACTAGTGACAGGTAAATCCCCAAACTAATTTACCTACTTTGTCTTCAGCTACTTCATTTAAAACTAATCTTGTTTTGGTTTAATTTTTGTTTTGTTTTGTTTTTTTCCCCTAAAGGAACTTGTGCACAAGTAAATATCACACTGGTGGTTTCAATCTTGACCCTTTGTAATATGATGCAAGAGAATGGTTTCTTAACAAAAAAAAGAAATTACTTATGGGAATTCTACAAGCAAAATACCTTCCTTTTACACATTGACAATTCAGATGTTAAAAGAAAACATGTTTGTTTTAATTGTGCTTTGGCTTTTTAACTAAACCAATATATAGTCTCCACTTGTGTCCAACTGCTGAAAGGAAAAGAATGACACAAAAACATCCATGAAAGGGTGTAATATCTGAATGTATTCAAATTTCAGAGAAGGAGATGGGAATCAAGTCCTGAATATTTTAGCAAATTTGCTTAACTGATGGGTGTGTTTTGAAAGTGAAGATGGTTCTTTCCCTTTTATTTTTGTGTAGCTCCTCTTCCACAAAGGAAGAAGTTAACTGATGTTCAGCATGCTTTTGTGCTAAGTGTTTGTTTGTCTTTTTTAGACAAAGAGACATTGGGTAAAATTTGGCTCGGCATCTGAATTTATAGCTGCTTTATTTGAACATAGCTTAAGAATTTTTGAAAATCACAAGCTAGTTCACAAATGCTTCTCTCAAGTCCCAGCGGTCAGATTCCTACCCATATTTTTATCTTTATTTATAAACTGGAACTATTTATGCACAAAGAGTCCATGGGCATGGGATGGCTATAATTATATGATTACACTGAGATATAATGTATGTACATGTTTCAAGTTAAATACATTAATACTGAGGACTAATAAAAGAACAGAAAATTTCCTTCAAATCGAATCTCCATGTATAGACCTGTTTGGTATTCTAAAAGTTCTTCTGGAGAAATTTAAAAATTTCTCCTTGACTAGATTTTAAAATTAGCTTTTCTTTTATAGGTTACAGATGCATAAATAAAAGGATGTGCTGGGTGTGGAGGCAAAACACTGCTGGAATTTTAGGACTGTTATAAATTTGAGAACAACTATTAATTCTGCCCTCTCTTGTCTTCTAAAGTTATTCCATGCATGTGTTATGCAGAGCTTTCTATTTATTCATCTATTTATCTCTGTCTCTGGCATGATAACAGTTACCTAAAGCCTAGAATTTTAATTAGTTGTGGGAAAAGAAAAAAAAAAAACACTTGTGTATCAGTTATCTAAATTTCAGCAGTGCAATCTTATTGAGATGCATGATTTGCATCAGCGTCATGTGTCTGAATACAGAAAGGATGGTGTAATGTATCACAATGTTATACATAAACAAACAGGATAAGGGGGAAGAGGTACTATCCTTGTGTATAGGGGAATTAATAAAATTAGATAATCACTTCACCACGAAGCAATTTTGGAATGAAAAATATCTCCCTCTGGTCTTGCTTCTATTATCCTGAAAGTTACTAAGTGATTTAACTTGCCTTTGGAGCACTTTGTCTGTGATGCTAGCTCATCTCTTGGCATTAGCATCCAGCTGTTTCTTGGGAAAATAGGTGACCTGAGCAGCAACTAGACTGGAACCCTCTGGCAACAGGTCAGGTAGTCTACCAGCTGAGCCACGAGACCTAGGATCACTAGTGGATATTAAAGGGGAAATTACTCCGTACTTGAGGAATATGTTTCAGTATACAGGTTTGTACACTCTGTGATGTATTGTATTTTAAAATGCAAAGGTAAACTTTGAACAAAGATGAATTCTTTAAAACCATATACGGAGGCTGGGAGGACATGGCTGCTCATAAGGTTCACCGCAAGGAAAGCTACGCATTGGAGCAGCCTGCCCACAGAGGCAGTGCAGTCTCCACCACTGGAGTTTCTGAAGGCCTGACTGGTTAAAGCTGTGAACAGCCTGGTCTGATGACCTGGTCTGATGATGGTCTGACCCTGCTGTGAGCTGGAGGCTGGGCTATGAGACCTCCTGAGGTCCCTTCCACCATGAGTTATTCTGTAATTCTATCAGAGCGCCACAAAGCGCACATAGTCCGACTCAACGAATCAGCATGCGGTTCTTCACTTTGAAATTCTGCAATGTTTTTGAGGTATGTCTAATTCTTATCTATAGTACTTCATTGCTGTGGCTGACTGCATGCACTTAAAGGTAATCAGCACAGTCTCTGGGGAACATATAGTTTCAAGATGAACCTTGAATTTTAGATGGTTGATAACCGAGTCTTTCTGGGCCTTCAGCCTGGCTATGAATTTCACATCAAAGGCTGCAAAAACATTGGAACAGACTTGTCTCTAGATTTCTCATTCCATACCCATTGATATGACAAAACCTGTAGACAGATTGCTGGAAGCCCTTAAGTGCTTGTTAGCCTCCAGTAAACCATTGGAGATTGTAAAATTGCATTAAGTCCTGCCCTTCCCTGGCAGTAAAGCTTTTTATTTTTAAGAAGTTCCTCCGTCTTTTGTAGGCAGAATATGCTTGCCTCTGATTCTTTTACAATTTCCCTCTTCAAGACTGTTTTCATTACATGGTATGACTTTTACTTTGTCTGTATTATTTTGTCAGTACTAAGTGTCTGTACTAGTGTATTTTAGGTAAATATATCACAGCTCATAATCATGCATCAAAGAATTCACAGAATATGTCAAAAAAAGATATAAGCAAGCTTTCCAATAACATATTCACTTAGAGATTGACCTTTCAAAGTACTCCTGAACATATTAGTATTTCTGTCCATATTTGTATTTCTGCATGCAGGTATACTTGAAACAAGAAGGCATGAAATGCAATGAAAAGCCAGTGGGAATGACAAGATTAAGTAAAAATACTTAGCAGGTGGTAACTTTTTCTTAAGATTGTCCCCCCCAGTGGTAGATCTAGAGAACTAAAACATCTTAGAAATTTGGAAACACAGCTTCCATTTCTGTACTCCCAATCCTTCCCAAAACAGTCCAGTTTAAGAATGTTCTGTGAAGGAAGTACTTCTCTATTAGAAAAAAGTATCAAAGTTACCAGGTATAGACGAACTTCAAGTTATAAGGGATCTTATGATATGTTGGATACTTTTCTGAGCCATTACAGGCAGCCATATAATTTGATCACATTCATGAGTGTCTTTGAATGTGGTGCATATAAAGTCAATGTGTCTTCCTAGAAAAAAGGTTGGGCAGTCATATTTTGCTTGATTTTTATTATTTTTTTTAACAGTAGCCTTTTTCATCTCCTTTCATGTAAGAGAGATCTTAGTCCGGCTTAGTGCTATCACACACTTGAAAACCACTGTTGGTGTAGTTAACTCCCTACCTCTGTTTAGTACTTGTAGGTAACGGAATTATTTTGTTTGCCTTTGTTAATCTGGAAACCTCATATGCGTACAGCTGTAACCCCTGAAATAATCCCTGACTCGATCATGATCTTGTGGGTCAGAGGAAGTTACTGCAGCTGGTAGGCTCTGCATTGTTCTTTCAGAGAAAAAAAAAATTGAAGGATAAAAACAATGGAAAAGTCAGACAACAGATTAATCTGAAATTTTCACAATTCTTAATTTTGTGAGTTCTCACTTCCTTTGTGTTTCTGTTTGGTTGGTTTTGTTTTGTTTTAATTCTGGCTTCCTAGGAAAACTGATTAATGGGCCATCAGTTCACCCCAAATCTGGTACCAGTCCTTCCTCTGGCTCCATAATGATTCTGAAAATTTGCAGTCGTTCCTTTTGAGCTTATTGTGATCTCGGTGGTAGTGCTGACAAAATTTAAAAGGCCGTGCTTCAGACAGAGTAAACTTTTTATACATCTCATTACACTAGTTTCATTGTGGTAAAGAAGTATTAATTGGAAATAAATTCCAATAGGGAAAGTAAGATCAAACCCTACACACTTTATGCAAGTTCTGTCTGATGTTCTTCTGCCCAATGCAAAGGATTCGCAGTGTGCTATTTTGTTATTTTTCTCTTTATTCTCTTATTTTATGGAATTTCTATTCTGTCTCAGGAAAATGTCATTATGTCAGCTACTAGCTGCTGCATTTTTGCTTGCATATGTACCTTTGGGACCTTTATGTATTTATAGCACAAAGCTAGATTCCCTTTGCTCCCATTTGTATGTGACAGATTTCCATTTATATATTCTTCTGTTGTAGCCTATTATATTTTCACTTCAACATGCAGTGTGGTAAAACTTAACAGTAAAGGCCACCAAAACCAAGTAGTTACACTCTGTTCCTGTAGGCATGTCTTACAGTTTCCAAGGAAACTTAAAAATGCTAGATAATAAGACAACTCTACTTAAAGGTTATGTACCTCCTTTTCAAGACTCGGAAATGGCATCAATACTTTCAGCTTACGGGTATTCAAAAGGCTGTATGTACAAAAGCTTTTACTTATTTGCACAGCCATAGAAGTTACATAAGGGCCATCAAAGAAAAGTGTCCTTTACAAATAATTGACCATCTAGGTCCATGCTTGAGACTGCCAAATTAAGAAACTCACTTTGTCATCCTCCTGTTAATTTTTGGTGGAGTTTATATTCAGATTCAGTTTGCTTGTGTAAGACTCTTATTACCTGAACTCAGTTGGGTTGTTACTCGAGCTAGGTCAAATGAGAACACTGATTTTTCTGTTGTAGAAGAATGGCTTGAGATGCCTATTTTGTTAGTTAATTTTCCTATGATTGAATTTAATTAAATTATAATTTTGTAGTCTTTTTTGTATGTTTTATAGGAACAGCAACTTAAGCAACTTCAAACGATCTAGATTTTTTTAAATAATAATAGAAAATACTGTTTTATTTGGAGAGAACTAAGTAGATGCAATATGATGTGATGAAAATTTTTGAACTTCAGAGATGTGAAGATCTGGAACACTTCTATAATGAGATCAATAGCGCCAAGAAACCCTAACTGCTTTTAGGATGGAGCTTAATCTGTTTTAGAATAAAGTATTATATTATGGCTCCTTGGTATGATAGCCAGAGATCTTTCAATTCAGCATTCCTGTCTTTGCTGTTGAACTGGAAGTAGTCAGCAGCAGAGATCAGTAGTAGTGGGGATAGGCAGCACTGTTAAAATGGATGGGTTGTAGCTCATCTAGTATAGCATTCACTCTTCAGTGGAGAGGGTAAAAGCAGAAACCAGAACAGTATATGGCACTGACTGCAGGAAGAAATAATGGAAAAGTAAGAAAGCATTGGAGGAAACTAGAAGAACAGAGTCCCAAAGTGCAAAGAGCATGTAGATAAAAACACGTCTGACTGCCAGAACTAGACATCAAGCAGAACATGGAAATAGAGAATACAATTCCTGGACTTAACCAAATAGTTAACCAAATAATTGAGTAAATGGGATACTTGCAGATTGGACTGCAGGGAATTAAAGAAAAAAACCCAATTTGCCATGCAGTGAGTGCAGTCATCATCAGTACTTCTATGCAGATTCAGAGAGGCAGCAGGAGACACAGAAGAGAATGAAAAGGGACACTGAAGGGAATGAAAATGGGAATAAAAGAATGGCGACAGAGAGGAAAGGGAGAAAATAGAGATGCTGTGATAGACCAAATGCCCCCTGAAAGTTGCAGAGAGTGTCGAATACAGTGTGAGTGAAAAAAGTACTGGACCATAGGATACTATTCTTCCAGCTATATCCAGTTTGAGGGCAACTAAAACATAATTTTTCAGATTCATACAAAAAGAACTAAAGGAAAATAAGTTTGAACTGTATTGCAAAGTCACTTGATTGTACCTATGCTAATCACTTCAACGTATTTGGATGTAATGCTACTGCAAAAGCTTTAGTGGCATGAATGTTGAAAAAAGTAAAGTTATCAAGGTTTTAGCAATCTGCATGCTTTTAGCTTTAGCATTTGCTTCTATTTATGGAACTACTATATACGCGTTGTGCTTTCTGCTAGACCATTGTAGCTGTACCACAGCTAAAGATACATTCAGAAAATACTTTATTTGGAATTGATGTTAGATGCTCTGCTATTGCAAGGATATATTTCATATTCTTTCAGAATGAATGAAGTAGTGAGGTAAATTAAACTTATGTTTGAAATTCTTGAAATCAAGAGACTCGATAAGAGACAGGGTGCAGCCGTATTTTCAGAATCCTTACGTAGACAACTGCTGTAAACTCAGAAGTGAATGGGGGGCTATTTTATTCCTGTAATGTCATCATTCACATTGTACCTTAAAGAATTTGTTTCATGTTGGCTTTTAAAAGGATTGATGTAACTGAATGCTATTGGTAATGTCTTTACTTACAGTAGGTAAAAAACATGCATTATATTCTAATTAGAGACTACCAGACGTGCTTGATTTAACATGCCTGCCTGCTTCTCATTTGGAAATTGAATAGTCAGTTTGAAAGTTTAATTCAAAGTTGAATGTTCTTGGCTTGTTGTCCTTTTTGAAGACCCTGGAAAAAGTAAGAGCCCTTCCTTGCCTTCAGTAAAGGTGTTACCTGCAGTAGAATGCCACCAGCACTCCCCATGAGCGTGTGGAGATTTTGGCTGTAAGGTAAGGAATATGATCCTGTGTTACTGAGGAAGATAATGAGAAAGCAATAGGCAGAACTGGAGGTAGTACATTCCTCCTCTTTGTGGTCCTCCTCCTTCCCTGGTGAGCTTGGTTTCACCAAATGTAATGCACGTAGGGCCCTTGACTTCGTAAATTTTTCCCCCACTAGCTGCCAGGCTTCACCTTAATTGTAGCGTAGGCATTACTATTGTAGCTTGCTTTGAGTTTCATCGCCTGTTGTTCATTTACTTACTACTTATAACCATTACAGTGAAAACAATATGGAAAACGGCTAAAATGAAAAGCTTACCAAGCTAAAGGGGAGGAAGAGCAGAAAAAGAGACCTAATGAAAAAATAGCTAGATATGTACCAGATATATTCATATATCTGCTTTGTTCATTCAGGACTATTAATAGAATAAGATATTAAGCTCTCTCTGACTAAAAGGCTTGGTAGTTTGAGGTTTTTTGTTTTGTTTTTTAAATTGAAGACTTTTTGTGGAGAAAATGCATATATAGGGATGTAGTCAGTTTAATGGTACATGCAGCTGGTAAGAATTTTCCCCGAAAGAGACTGTAGGTGAGTTATATTGTGAGTTTTAATATGAGTTTGTTTACAGTTAGTTTCTAGGTAGTAGGGGAAGTACACCTGAATGCATAAGTCTGGAACATTAACAGTTGAGAGTTATAGCAGAGCTATAAAAGCGTGTTGAGGCAGATAGGAAATTGTGCATCACATATGCACTACTTTGAAATAAAAAAAATCATGTTTGTTTTGGAATAATTGCGCTTTTATCAGATTTTCCTATCCTGCTGTCTCTACCTCTTTAGGTAGTCAGGAAAGGAATGGAGAACGCAGAGAGTGGGCAGAACCGTGATGATACCTTGCTGCCTGCATGCTTCACACTGTAGTTACAGCAGCAGGTCAGACACCACATGCAGGGTGAAGAAGTGTGATAGACTGTTTTTTCCCTGAGGAGGAAGATAAACTCAGATCATAATCTCCTTCCTAGTTGCTCCATGAGCAACAATGCAATGATTTTTACTTTGGGCCAGGTTATATGCAGGCTGTTTAGCTCTTAATAACTTGTTAATTTATCTGATAGTTTTGTAATTTTTGTAAATAAATGCTGCATTTTACTGCAGTTTTTTGTGCAACTCTTGATGCACTGAAGTGCCTTCAAATCCACTTTAAGGTATGCAGCTATCAAACAAATCGAGCAGAAGCATGTAGGTTCTCCCTGTGGCACAACAGGAGCTTATAGAACAGTTACTTATTAAAGAGCTTTTCGTTTCTGTTTTCCATACGTGTTTGCACAGTGGAGAAAGGTATCTTAGAGCATGCATGCTACTTTAAAGATGACATTTTGGGTAAGTTATATGGTGGAATAAGTTCTTATAAATTCATCACATTGACGGTCATTGTAACTCTTCTTTTATCTCCTGATTTCACTTGTACTTGCAATCTGCAGAGAGCAATACCATTTTCTTGTCCACTAGATGTAAAAAGAAAAATTTCTGCTATATAACATGCAGTACAATATGCAGCAACTATGCAGTCAGGGAGCAGAAACATCAGCTATTGGTATGCAGCAGATCTCATAACCTGTGTCACCTTTGTTTCATTGAAATAATTATTTTCTTATTATGATTGGATACCATCATGAAATGAATCTGTGTTACAGAATACGTGATATATCAGATTTCCTTTGGAAAACCAACTTTACTCATACAGCAAGATACTCCATTTTGATGTGAGAAATAGACACTAACTTTTCCTCTGCTGTTATGGATCAGCAGAGGTCTCCAGTAGGTGAATTTGCTTGGGATTGATGAAGGACTATGGAAAAATGTCTTGACTGCAATCATATTTCTACAGCCTTTCCCAGCAGTGGCTATAGAAGAAGGCTGTTAAATTCCATTTTCACTGAAGTTCCATGAGAGAGGAAAGTGGCTGTAAGTCTGGCTGTGTAGCTTTTGGGGGTGGCATTTTAGAAATAAGTCAGGATAGGCCTGGGGTGGCATAACATGTTTCTCTCAGGGTATGGATGACAGAGTCCAAAACTTAAACAAGATTTCAGAAAATTCATGTCTGCTTATTTTCAAACTCTGTTAGAAGGTGACAGAGTGAGTGTAATGGGAGGAAGCTGAGGAGGAGAGATTATATTAAATGTCAGAAATAAATCTCTGTACTATTTTGGAGTAGTTTCCCAAGGGAAGTGTGGGATGCTTCATATCTTTGAAGTTGTGTTTAAAATGAGACAGGGCTAGAAAACATAGTACAGTACAGTAAATGAGTAATGCATCCTGCCCTAGGCGAGAGAAGGAGAATGGGCCTGCTTGGTGCTTTCCAAACCGGATTTCTCAGACTTTGTAAAATGAATTAAACAATTTTTTTTTTTAATAAAAATGCTTTATCTGAAAACATATTTTGCATCCATTCACAAAATATATTTTAAAGTTCTTTTCTTTGCACTTGTAATTAGTCTAATCAGCCATTCCATAAAAGCCAAATGACATTAAACGTTGTTATAATGTCACTTGGGAGATTATCTAGCAAACGAGATTGTACCTGTGATGACTCTGATCTTTAGCTTTCAGAAGATATGAAAAAAAATTTAATCAGACATTCGTCTTTGTTATACTCCCAGCTGAGTCAACAAGTACTGGCAGTTGCTGCCGACAGGATGTTGGCTCACGTAAATAAATGGTCTGGTCAGTTACTGCCAATCTTCTCTGCCTGTTTGAAAGCCCTGGGCCCTGACTTTGCTCTTGTCTTTCTGTGCTTGTGTTTCTGCACTTACATAAGCCCTTAACCACTTTGGTGTGGCTTTGTGACTGCCCACATGCATCTTACGGCTTTGGGTTGGATTGGAATTTTTGGAATTGCTGTATTGCTTAAAAAGCCTCAAATCACACTTTAAAGTACCAAGCGTATATCCTCTTAAATGGTACAAACTTAGCTTTCTCCATTAGGCAGGGCAGGTTATACTTGATTCATGGGAATCCTTTTTATTCTGTCCAGCCCTTGAAGATACCATGCTACTTTACAGCACTTTATAGAATCTTCCTTTTTTATGCCTTGGGAAGTCTACTGGCTTCCTGTTTATTTGCTGTCCTTTGCCTCAAGGACAGGTGTATTTCAAAGTATACTTGGTTTGTAAAAGTCAGTCACAGGTCTACATGCAAATGTAAAATGTTATTTGTACTTCATGGTCTTATTAGACTTCCTAATTACATGAGGCAATCAAAAAGAGTGGAGGCAGAGGCTTTAATGGATACTTATCTCAGCAATAAAAATGTATTGCATCAAACCTCTTAAAAATAAATAGTAAAGGTTAGCTGGCTGAATTCAGCATCAATAAAATTAACTTAATCTAAACCAAGAATGCAATCAGTTGATGAATAACACTTCACAAAAATGCATGTGAATGGGCAGTAGAATAAAAAGCATGCATATATTTGGCACCAGATTGAGCTGGAAATCCTCTTTTGCTCCTAGCTTTTACTTTAGCCTTATTTTCATACTTTCTATCCAGAATTTTCATTGTTTGTTTTGCTAGGTCAATGTGAATGCAGTTGTGGCTCAGTCAATCTTCTCAAAGATTCCACGAAATCAACTTTTTTCAATTTTTATCTGCTTTCCAGACATCCAAAATGGAACAGTTTTGTGGATACACTGTGATTTTTGTGGTGTTATATATTGAAAGCTTTACGATGAATGGATTGCCTTGCATTGCTTTTTTATTTTTTTAGCACCTCCCACTGACGTGGAACAACAGGTGCCTTCAAGGTTGATAGAACTTATATAGCAAACACCCCAGCACAGTGTGTTTCTGGGCTAATAGAAAGCCCAGTTCCTTTGGGAGCTGAAGATGCCATGTATTTTTTGAATCAAATAGCTATTTTCTTAATTGCTGAAGTTAAAATATGCAAGAGGGAGAACTTGTGTAGTCAACATAAAGTCTTGAAACGAGTTTTAATAGCTTTAGTGTGCTAAGTGGCATAATATTATACACCATTTTTTGTGAAATCGGAGTCAGTTTAGTTTTGTATCTTTGCCTTGGGTCATAGAGTTTTGGAACGTATTATTTTCTAAATAAAAAAAAATTGTATTTTCTTTATTATATTATGGAAGTCCCCTGCATATCTGTAAATATTATTAAATGACTTCAAAAGACAAATTTAATCTTCTGGGCCGCAGACATTGTAAATTCTTGATGTTGTTTGAGTTAGCAGATCCAGATATTTTTCCTGGAATGTGGACTTTTTCAAGATATTTTTTTTTCCTTAGTCTAACTGTTCTTTTCTTTGTATGAGGACCATACTGTCAGACATTATTAAAGCAAAAGATGAGGTAGGCAAAACCCTCTGAATGTAATAGTATTAGAATTAGATATGTCTATGGGATATTATCTTTGATGCTATTTTTTGAAGGCTCAGACATTGTAATAAATATTTCTGAACTCTGTCCTGTTTCTTTATGAACCGATGCTGTGATAATGAATAGATGGAAGACTCACTAATTTGTTTCAGTAAAGAAAGTAAGTAAAAAAATTAAAATTAAATGAAAGAAGTTAAAATTGAAGAAATGAATGAAGTTTCTGTAGTATGTTTCTTTAAAGATGACGCTGCATAAAATCCTTCTGTTTATATATTGAATGGAAGGAGTAGGGATTGATTTTGCTTAATGTAGAATTTTTTATTATATTTTATTTGATGTTCTGTTTTGAGACAGTTTTCTGTGACTTTTCAGGAAAAAAATTTCTTCATGGCAGGAATATTTGGACAAACCTTGAACTGACCAAATATTAGCATGCTTATCCAATGCTGCTTTCTTGTTCAGCAACTAATTGAAGACCTCCTTTGGAAAAGTTTTGGTGAGCTAAACAGCAAACAGAAACAGTGCAGTTTGTCATGAGGGGCAGAGGGTTTGTATATTGCTTTATAATTACTGAATGCACCGAAATATGCATGGTATTTCAGATGAAAGTAGATTTTATTGAGATTTATGTTAAATCTACCAGTGGCCTAGCAGGGGTATTTCAGGAACTAATCCATTATTCTTTATCAATACTTTTACCAAATGGTGATATTTTTGAATACTGGCTCTTTGTTACAGTGTAAATTTTTATAAGAAAATGCCAAAATCAAAACCAACCTGATGTTTTCCTTATGAATGATGTGGGACCGGTACAAGGGCTTGTTATGAGCTACAGAGATCTTTATTTTCAGTCCAGGATTGGGATTTGGGACAGCTTGGTCATGAATTCTGAGTAACATCTGTGAAGTGAATTTATTTCCTGTCTAAGTTCTACTGAGCTAATAATGGTGCTATTTGCAATATGACTGACTATGGTGAGAAATGGAAATCTGCATGGCTGTCAATTGTGATGGAAATGCCTTTAGAAATACAGCTGATAATATTCTAGGGAAGATTTGTGGTATCTTTTTGGTATCTTTTGCAAATATCCTTAATCTCTTATTTGCTTACTTATCAAATATCAGAAATGGGTTCTATATCCTGCTTCAAATCTGTCACTATATTAGTGCTTTCAGAAACTGATCTGAGTAAAGTGGCTCTTTCTTACATCACTGTGGCTTGGTATAGAATATGGACCATTAAGGTTGATGGGAATGTTAGTGACACATAAGGGTTAAACATGAACATCAATCGTTACTGGACATCTTTTGATATAAAAAGTGTTGCATAAATGCTGAACACTTTTCTGTTAAACTGGAGATGCTTACCAACTGTGCTAAAATTGGTTCTTAACAATCGTGGTTATCTGTCATGTTTTCAAATGGAAAGCGATTATGGAACATGGGACTTACAGAATTACAGAAGAATTGGACTCCAGGGTGTACATGGGTCTGTTTGATGTGCTGTTTTTTCTTAAAGATAATAATTGTCAGGATAAAACAGAATACCTTCAGGGCTGTTACAAAAGATATGCAGGGGCTATCTAGGCAGAATCAAGACTGGAAAAAGATGATATGAACTAGGTGAAAACTGAAACTGCTGTATTTCTTTTTTTAACTAACAGGATTTTACTTTAAACCAAATATTTTGTGAGGATAAAATGAGACAAAATATCTCACTTCTGAAGGTACTTTGGCTATCAGGAAAAAAAATTTACTCAGTCCAAGTTGGTTTTATACAAAAGGGAGCAATTTGGGGTAGCATTTTATGAAACGGTGTACTGACACAGTGACCAATCCTGAGATGAAGAATTTATCCCTGTATTTGAGGTCAGTTTGAGCTGTAGGAGCTCATAAAATATTTTGAGCCAGTCTGGACCACGTGTTTGAAAAACAATGCCAATATAAGGCCTTAATGGACTAATCAGTAGCCTGTTTGTACGGTAGGTATGTCAGAAGGGGGCAGAATATTATTAAATTTATGTACTAGCAAGTCATTCCCTCTGAGAGCCACCTAATTTGATTACAGAGCACATAAACATTAGGAAAATTTCTTAAAATTATTTGAAGGCAAAAAGTACCTCAATTGTTACTCTAGAACAGTTATACTTACAGATTTTGCCTACTATAGTTCATATTTATTGCATGCCATTTAACTTGATCATTGAGCAACTGATTGAAATTGTAGGGGAATATCTGTGAGGCAATGAACCACTCATTGTGAACCATTCTGACAACATTAGGGCCTTGAATAAGTGATCTATATCTAATGTAACTGTCAGCTAGTTCTCATGTCTTCATGTGGCTAAGCTGTTTTTCAAATGGTTTGTGCTTTTGGTGGTGGGGTGGGTTAGTTAAGGAGTTTGCTTGAGTTTTATCACTTACTAGTTTATCTAGTTACTGTCCTGATTGTCCAAGCAGAGCTCAGACTTCAGAGAGCTCAATGTGGTTGCACAAATGTTTGTGTCTGAGATCTTTTAAATCTTTGGCCTGGGTTCTGTAGACAGATCCATACAGAAAGAGTTTGCGGTCTGTGCTTCTGGTCTACTGCAGTCAGTGGATATCAGCGCACTGAGAACGAGGAAAGCAGTGCAGGTCTGGCTGTGGATGACTGCTGCTACTGTGAAAGAAAACACAGTAAATTCAGATAGTGGGTGGGTGAAGCAAATGCAAACGGGGGAGCCTTAGAAGTGATGAGATTATTTGGTTACATAAACTAGGTAGCTTGATGATGGATTTAAGAGATGAGAAGATCTTTGTATATTTGCATAAGTATAATAAATAAATAAATAAATCTGCATAAATAGAAGACAGTGGAAATGAAAAGACACTGAAATGCAAAACTATAGAAAGAAAAAAAAAAAAGCACGACGTTAGACAGCTCAGTTCCAGGAATGTAACTGATAAGAAGCACCAGTAGTGACAAAAAAACAGACTGCCTTTCTGTGCATTAATGTGCCAAATAGTGTTTGAATCCAGACTATTTTTGCAGAAAGTATCTATATATGGATTTAATTAGAATCAAATATTAAGTCAGCAAGTTGATTTCGTTACAAAAGTGATTTATTGGGACGAGGAAGGGAACTACATCAACCCACTTTGGATCAACATGAGGACGACCATGAAAGACAACAGTGATTTTTCTTTCCCCTCCCCACCCTCACTGAAAGGACTGTTCTGTTGTAATGGAGCAGTTCATTCCTACATGTAAAAAGCCTTCTTACTATCCTGTGTACAGTATTGTGTTTGAGCTGTAAATTTCTAATCCCTGTCCAGGATCCTTAGCTATCATCTTCAATGATATGGTATATGTGCAGCCCAATAAATGTTATAGTTCCACCAGTGAAGAAGTCTTGTTATACTCACAGGAAGTAAAATATTGTTTTAGAGACAATGGTTTATGGCAGTTGTGACTTAAAATAATAGAAACTCAGCATTTGTTACGTTATCAGAAGGCGTGTCTGAGAAACAATAGCTTCTGATGTCTTTTGAACTGGAAATAATGGTCATGGTCTTGTGCAATTTTCTGTAATGATTGCATCTGTGTATTAAACATGCATGGGATGGGAGTGGGGGAAACGTACATTATCATTAAGCTACTTGTCCTGCTAACTTTACCCTGTCTTTAGAATAAAGCTTTTACTAGGTTGTTTGTTCCTTGTGATCAGCATGGCTATCTCTTTTCCTAAAAGCAGTCACTCACAAAGCGAGATCCAAGCTTTGCCCATCTCATTTGTGTCTGAATTCTGCAAGTCTTCCAAGTTTAAGGAAATTATGATTTCATTTTTTCAGATTAACTTGGAACAAAATAGTCTCTTGTTAAAATAACAATGTAGTCTGTAGCCTGTATACCTGATGCAAAATGAGAAGAAATAATTTTTTGACAGAGTAATATTTTGTTCTCATATTATACTGAATCTTGCAGAGTTAGTTATGTCAAGTGATGGTTACTAATGTTGTGAGAATAGCCAAAACCACTACATGATTTCTCTTTAGGCTAATAATTATGATAAAAAACATATAGTAAATTTCACAGCCTCATAGTTTGCTGAATTTGAGTAGGTTTCAAGCACAGAATGAGCAAGCATTTGTAGTTTCCTTGTAAAGTAAAACTCAGGTAAATACCATTGACAAAGTAATGAGTTTTTTTTTCTCCCCTCTGCAATAGGGGATGATACTATGTGCTGAAGTTTAATAAATACATTGATTAAAACCAGCTTGGACATTTCAGTCCTAGTCCCTCTAGGTCACTATTATTGCATTTTTCATACCCACAGCTTTAGTTACTGGAGTTTAAAATGCAGCACAAGGAAAAAAGTACTGATGGCTTGCCCTTGCAAGAGATTAATTTATAAATTTTTAATTCAGGGAGTTATTTCCCATTATAGCTCATATAATGTTAGAAAAATGGATATTTGTGGATATACCAATACGTAAAATACAAAGGGACAACTGCTTTAAATTACAATGTCTAAAGTGAAGGGAAAGCTGATTGGGAGGAGGTTAATTTTTTTTTAAGACTTGCCTCTCCATTAAATGGTGAGATGTGAGTTTCTCTATAGTACAAACGAATGTTGGGTGTGGAAGAGGCCATATAGCATCTTATGGAGCCACTTATGGACCAGATTTCCTATTCGCTTCCCCAGTGTGTAGCTGGAAGATGTCCCCAACTAAAATGCAGTTGTTCTTTATGACCTCTTGAGAGCTGCCGACGATGTGGGGGGTGCCTGCTCTTTGAATGGGTGAACTTACTGTTCTGTGGTTGGTGAGAGACTGAGGGACCCCCAAGGAAAAAAAGCCAAAAAGAGGCTGAAGATCAGATCCAGCATTCCAAGAGACTGCAATTGGCCCATAGAGCACAGGTTTGATGCCTTCTGTACAAAGCAAATGTGATCTCGAAAGCCACTGTATAAATGAGAGATTCTACAGCCAGGACCCAGATGATAAATAGAGCGAAGTCTACATAAGAATAATGATAATCATACCCAAAGCAAGTTTAAAGGTAGAGTAGATTTCTTTAAAGCATACTGTTGTTTAGCTCAGAGATGTAAAAGGAAAAATTAGGTGTGTAGTTTGTCATGAGAACAAAGACTAGTTAACCAACAATTCTGACTTCCTATTTCTAAGAGAAGATGTCAGAAGGAGGAGCCATGAAACCTCCTGTGTAACTGTGACTTAGTGAATTATGTAATCCTCGACCATGAAAGACTTCGTCTGTTTGGAATCTATTCTCTGCTACCTGGCAAGTTTCTAATCCTGTATTGAAAAATAAGTGTGGAGCTAGAAGATGGCTAGACTATTGCAAACTGCTTTTAACTCAATGAAAAATCTGAAGTCTAAAATCTGTATTATATAACTAGATAAATGGGCTGCTGTAGTCAGTTAGAAGGCTGTACTTGGAATTTGTAAAAATAATTTCTCCCAAGGACAATGAAATCAGATATTAAGAAGAATTTACAGGATCCAGTGCAATGTGTAGTTACAGTCTTAAGAAGGGTAATTCTGATAGCTGCTTAAAGCTTGATAACCTTTAGTGGTCTACTATAGTAACAAGATAGAGCATATGTAAAGGAATGAAACCTGATTTTTTTTTTTTTTTTTTAGTTTATGAAGCAGTAGTCAATCTACTACTAGATGGTTTATTAGCCTGCTTGTTTGCTTCCTTGTAACAGAGACATTTCAGCTCCTACTGCTTCAGAGATTCCCCCCTGTCCCACCCCTCACTCCCAATCTCTATGGTCAGTCAGATTCAGAATATATTCCACTGAAAAAGTTTATTTTTAGTTTATTTAGAATTCATTAGAAAGTGAAAAATTCAGAATTCGGGCTATTACATTTTGACCTGGATATTAACTAGGGGAAGCTGAAGGAGCAACATCTACACTAAAATAAGTCGATTAAAAGCATTATTAAGTGATACAACAGGTACCTATACCTCTTATCTGCTTAAATTTTACTTTGACAACTGAATTATTTTTCTTTCTCTTGATATTCTGAGATATTTAAATTTTAAGAAGAAATTAAATGATTAATTATGGAGGTAGGACAGTGAAACTGAGTGCACAATAAGTGTACAAAACGAAGTGCAAGAATGTGTATTGCAGGGAGAAAGAAAAAGCAGGGAGCATATCTTTCATTGATTTTAGTGATGCTGTTGCTAAGATGTACCTGTTGTTCAAGTGATGATAGTATTTTGTAATGCAGATATCTCTTCTATTGATGGTGCTACATTTGGCTCTCAATTTCTTATCCACTCCAGACAAATACATACAAATACGTTGACACCTCATGTATTTCAAATGGGTTGCTGGAAAATCAGGCTCAACTGCACTCCATTTGAAATACAGATGATTTTTGTAGCATCCATCTCAGAGTGACACTTTATATGGTCTCTAACAAGTTAATCTGTTTGTGTAGAATTTTAATGCGGTGTTGTCTTTTGTCTAGTTTGACTGATGTTTTCAGAGGCTGATAAGTCTTAAACAGAAGGAGCCCTCAAAGGAGGAAGGTAAAGATAAGGTGATGAAATCCAACAGGCGTAGATATGTAAGGAGTTGGAGGGAGAGTGTGGAGGCAAAAGAAAAAACACCTGAACTCAAGGGCAATATTGAAAACCCTTTCATATGCACCAAAAAGCATTTATCTTCTTAACTGGTATGAATATGTAATAGATCCTTCCCAAGAGAGGAAGACAGCATTCTTTCTGTAACATTCAGAGTAGTCATAGTTAAACCCTTATAAAGCAAGTTCAACGTGGAATGATATTCATACTAGGGTATACCTGTTTCCTGCTCATCATGCTGAAAGTGGATTTGAACTACTTTATGCTGCTGAACACTAAGCCAAGGACGAGACACAAGTTCACCATTGTGAACTTGTCATGTTAGATCATCATGACATCATTGACTTGGCAAAATTTAAATAATTCTAAAAGTTTTATATACAAAAGAGCAGCAGTCAAAACTGCAAAAGTAACAAAAAAATGATAGAATGAGAAAATACTTTAACTCATACAAAAAAGTAGTTGGTGGAGTGGGGTGCCTGTCTCCCACTAGGTATCTGCGCTGGCATGACAAAACCAGTAGCCTATGGACTGAACAAAGGAAACAGTAACGTGACTGTAAAAGCATGGAGTGGACAGTTGAGTGAATCCATTCTGATTAGAAAGGGGCATTCCTCTGAGATCTCATTTCTGCTAGACCTTATTTTAAAGAGGAAGAGGAAGTATAATGTATCATGGAAAGTAACTAAAACCCATTACTTTAGAATAGTTACAAATGTTAGTTTAATTTTGGTAGCATCTTTTATGTCTGAAAGATTATCTACTCCCTCATACTAATTAAATGTAGTTCCTGTCTAGCTTTTGGCCTAGGGAGTTCACGGGAAAAAAATATTTAATGAAATCATTTTAGAAATTCTGAAAAATCTGGATTCTGAATTTTACGTATGTTGTGGGCAACTTTAGTAGTACGTATACTGGAAGCTATCATGTTGTACCTGGTTTAGAATTCAAGGTAAGCAGTATGAGAGAAATGCTCTTTCACAAAACAAATCACGGTGATTAAACAGTATCATGTGTTCTCAAAGTTAAATGGACTTTGCATGGTGATCATCAATGATTTACATCTTTTCAATATAATGATGTAAGCTGGTAAGTTGGTGATCAGAGGAGCTAAAATCCTGTAGTAATTCCGAACTATTTGAAGATGCATTTTAGACTTGTGAATTCAGAAAACTAAATGTATTGGAGTATCTGTTGGGTACAATACTGGCACACTTACCTATCGGAGCTTCTGCCACCTTTTTTGTTGCTACATTTGTTGCTTCGTAGTAGAGGTATGATGGCATTAATTACATGTTCCTAAACTGAACTGTGAAACTCCAGTTCTCAATTGCCAGCCGAAAGGTTGAGTCCCCCAGAGGTTTTGTGTGGCTTTTACTTTGTTAAACCAAATTCTGACTTGCAATTTTGATTTATAATTCCTAATATCTAAAGTACAGAGTTGTAGACTGAAGTGGAAGCCATTTGCTTAATCTATAGCTATTCTGTGCTAGATGCTACTAACTTTTACTATAGTGTAATGGTAATGCTTCATAGTGTCCTTGCTAGAACCATTTCTATGTTACTTTTTGTTTTAGCTATCCAAGCAATTTTAATTTTTTTTTATATCTGTTTTTCAATATGTATATAAATATTTTCCTCTTCTTCAGTCGGAGAAAAACTTTGGATTATAGAGTATTTTTAATACATTCTGAAGTTTTACGCTAAATTTTTCTTACTCCTAAATATTTTTTATGTAAGAAACTAAGTTTTCATATCAAGACTCTTGATAATGAAGAGCGAACTCCTGTTTACGTATGGGAGAGGAAAGGGTAAAGGAATACACGAAACTCTGTAATTTCACCATTTCCATATGAAGGGCTCATCCATCAAGTAAAATACTCTGCATGATGATTTTGCAGCTGATGGGACTATATGCCAGCTGCCATAGGAACAAAAAAAATTAATAATTGAGTATCAAGGCACCTATTGCTTTCTGGACAAGTCATTTTATCTGGGAATCAGAATAGTGGTTTCTAATTTCTATAGAAAATACCGGAAAGCTATAAATACAGACACAAGTGACACAGCTGTGTGTCCCATTTTTGCTGTGTTATGCCACTGTGGTGAACAATGGCAGCGAAGGCTGCTCTGGATTTTGTTCATCAAGTAGTTAGTCTAAGTTTCAATTTCTCTCTAACTCTTTTCCAGCACAAACAGCATGTGTGAACCTATTAAGTGACTCATGTCCAGATTTGATTTTGGTGAGCAAGGCTTCTAGGTATTTAGGAGATTCTCACAAGACTCTTATTTGTATTTTAGGTATCAGAATACTTTAAAAAGTCCGTTGTATTACTGCTTTACTGTTCTCCATTTCTGTGTATCAGAGATGTAGTAGATAAATTTCAGGCTTGTTAAGCACTTGGATACTATGGGTCAAAGCAAACCCCCAAAACAAAACCACAGCCAACGCCCCCCTCCCCCAACGCCCCAAAACCCAAACAACAACAACAACAACAACAACAACAAACCCCTCCAGCACCACCCTACACCCACCAAACAAAAAATCACCCCCACCCCAGAACAACACCCACCCACTTGACTTAAAAACCGTGAGTGGAGGCTAAGCTTGAATACAGCATCACACTCAGCAAACACAATGCAACTTGCAAGTGGGTAAAACACTGTGCAGTAGATTGTAGGATCATAGAGCAATTCTGGTTTGAAAGGACATCAGGAGGTTTCTAGTGCAATGTGCTGCTGGTCAGACATGGTCAGACCAGCTTGTTCAAGTTTTTATCCAGTCAGGTTTAAAAACCTCCAAGGATGGAAACTGTACCTTAGGCAACCTGTTCCAGTGCTTGACTGCTCTCATACGGGGAGAGTTTTTCATATTTCCAGTCAGAGTCTCTCTATATTCACATGATGCCTGCTGACTTGTACTCCTGCTATAAATCCCTTTGAAGAGCTTGCTTCCATCTTCTGGATGACCTCTTCATAAGTATGACTGATGTTGAGATTATTTGAACTGTTTGACGTAATCAACAAAGTTAAAATTACAATTTTAGGTGCTTGAGGGAACAGAGAAAGGAAATAGTTCAAGTACCTGCTTTTGAACATTTCTGCTGCTGTCTGTGTCCTGTTAGTGGAAGGATAAAAGTCACACATTGAAAGAAATCAGTGGAAATATGAGCTGGGAGAACACTGATCTTTCTTTGCTACTGAAACTGAAAACACAAATAAGTAACAGAGCAGCCATCACCAGTGTTGATCCTAATAGTTTTTCACAGATGGCTTGAAACCATGGCAAGCTCACACCAGATGAGCATGAAAGAGGTGACAAATAAGCTTTTCTAGTGTCAGTTTTTGTTTGCTGTTTCAAAAGTTAATATTGCAATGTGATGGTTTGCCAACTGAAGGTTGCTCCCTGGAGTGCTGACCACCCCTCCAGCCATGAGTTCTGTTCCTCTGAATAGGTCAGGAGAAATTCAACTCTCAACTATAACAGTATAAGATCAGTGCTTTAGCACTAATTTACTTAATTAGTTAATTAAGTAATAAGTTAATAGTGAATTAAACAAGTAATAAGTTAATAGTGAAAAAATAATTGTAAACAATTAGATAAATGGCTGTATATATACTAATCCAGTGTTCTGTAGATTTCTGGGTGGAACTGATGGGGACTTAACCTTTTTTCTGGAAAAAAATGTGTTCAAATCCTACTTCGAAGCTGGATCCAATATCTGAGACTGAGGAGTTATGGCTATAATTTCTAAGCATTGGTGGAATAATGATTTCAGTGCAAAGTTTATTGGTTATTTGAAATCTTTGCAAATCTGAGCGCAATTTAAGATAGGGAGATAGTGTCTAAGGAAAAAAAAATGTTTGCAGAGACCAGATGCACGGATTTTCCACAGGATTTTAAATGGTTAAAGTATATAAATGCTTCTATTAATTGAAACCATCAAATAAAAGTCATGACAATATGTCATGCTGAAAGAAATACAAAGTTAAATTTGAGCAACAAAATCACTAAAATAAAGGAAAGCAGCAGCTTTGAGCATGAAACAAACTATTGAAATACTACTTTTACTACAAGACAAAGGTAGAAAAGATGCTATGAGAGTTCAAGTTGAGGCTCAAAACAGGGTTGGTTGGTTTTGTTTGTTTTTTTTTTTTT
>KZ505764.1:568872-586655 GCA_002844005.1 Limosa lapponica baueri | reverse complement strand
TTCCGGTGAGGATGACAGAGCCCTGGAACAGGCTGCCCAGGGAGGTTGTGGAGTCCCCTTCTTTGGAGATTTTCAAGACCCGCCTGGATGCAGTCCTGAGTAGCATTCCCTAAGGAATCCTGCTTCAGCAGGGGAGTTGGACTAGATGATCTATACAGTCCCTTCCAACTCCAAAAAAAAAAAAAATTCAGTGAAATTCAGTGAAGCAGGAGCACCCACTTTCAAAACACAGTTTCATGTTACAAGTCACCCAGACTCCTAGAGCCGCACTTAGTGTTCTCCTGCCCTCTGCGTGGTGATACCTTACAAGCTACCTGTCTGTCACTTCTCAGTTGCATATGGCTATTTTATCATTTTTAACCTTTTCAAAGTGGAACCAAAAATGCAGATGCTTCCAAAACTTCATCTCTCCAACTGGACCTACAGATTTCTGATGATAAACAGTAGCTTTCTCTTCGCTACAGTAGCATCTAATCTTCAGATTTTAGCTGGAGAGACCAGCGAGACCAGGAGCTTGCTGGCCCAGAACACTTAATAAATTGTCTGCTGGAAGCATGGCATTCTCTTTCATATCTTTATCTTGCCATTGATCACTGAGAACACAATATTAAAAAAAATAATAATTAAAAAATAGTATGTTACACAGCTACAATGTTACTGTTGGCATCGCAGAATTGAGTTCTGCCAACAAGCTTAATGTACGATTTTCTGGCACTAAGAATAATGTTGTGTGAATATTAATTTAGTAAGTTTGAAAAGTGAAAAGTAGCTAAAATCCTGTGCAGTTTATGTGTGCATCTTTCCACTGTTTTTTTCAGAGTAAGTTTTTCAACATGGTGATTTCAGGTACAAATAGTCTGCATGACCAGCCAAGAGTGACCTGGCTCCGGTTTCCAGAAGGGGTTAGTTCTTGCTCAATTAATTTCATTTGAATTATGTACTCATTCCTGATGTTTTAGCTTGTGCAGCCAAAATGCAATTGAAGCAGGAGGACTGAAGCCAGATAGATTCTTACCTCTGACACTTACGCTATTTAGCTGCAATCAAAATGTCTCTCTTGCGCTTAGGAACAGCAGGAAAGTCACTTGAATAACATCCAAATACCTGAGTACATTTTGGGGTAGTGACATGCTTCTATGTTGCTTTTGACAGCTATTTAAATGAGGGATGAGTAAGCTGTTCAGCTTCAAAAAGCTTGATCAGATACCACAGGTAGAGATGGGGTTAGATTTGTAGTCTATGTGGATTCTTTCTAAATGGTACACCATGGTTATTAACCAATGCCATGTATGGCCTACAGCAGTTAACACATACTATATTTCTATAATCTGCATCTTTGTGGAACAAAGTTAGAGTACTGAAAAAAAGTTGAAAATGTGTGTTACTTCTAATTGAAATAAGAATGGATTTTGGAAGTTGGAGTGCTTTGCCTCCTTCATTCGAAGGAGAACTCATGGAACAGCTTCTTTCATCACTTTGAAATATTGCTTTAGTACTCACAAAGTCTTTGAATTGCTACCAGTCCTTATGCAACATCTTAGATATTCTGTGACTTTGCTCGTTTGAATACTAAGGGAAATTAGCCATTCGGTATGGTGAGATTTGAGATGAGGTTAGCCTTCTGTGTATTGCCAGAAAGGTGAATAAAAAGCTGTAAGTTAGTGACTAAAGCATTTTTCAATGATCTAGTAGTAGCCTTTGTTCTCCAAAGACAAAGCTTGAGTTTTATTTATGGGCTATAATCTTTGGTACTGCTGCACTTTGTTATCTAATAAATGAAACTGTAAACCCATCATTGATAGTAGCACAAAAATAATCTACTTGCCATTTGTTAAAAACAATTGTATGTTTTTATAACTGCAAATTACAGATAATTTTTTTTAAATCCTCAATATTCTTCAAAAGCCACAGTTTCCCCGTTGGTGATTTATTCCAAAAGCTTTTATCTCCTTAAAAAAGCAAATTTCCTATGTGACAGAAGAAAATTTTGTTGAGAAGGCTATTTTCTCTGACAAATAATGCTTGAACTTGTCTTGGATGGAAATAAAATTTAACAGTCTATAACAAGATCATATTGATTTATTAGAAACTGTTAGCTTTCCAAATAGAAAATCTGTAGACTTCTATGTGTCTTTAATTCCAGAAAACTAAATTACCATTTGAAACAACATGTCTGCTGAAGGGGAGCTCGCGTGGTGAATCCATTGTGCTGTGCTAGTGAGTTTAAGTGATGCTAGTATAATATGACAAGCAAAATATTCAGAGAAAATACTAGGCTGTTATGTTTTAAAAGCTAGGTGCTGAGACTGGCCTCCCTTAATTTTTAATCTGTATTATGTTTCTCTCTCAACCCTTGTGCTTTACTAAATGTCCTTTCACCTCCATATTGACAGTGACATTAAAGTCTCGACAATGAAGCCTTTTGTATATGTCCTGCTCTATACCTTAACAGATGCCTTAATGATGCATGATCTATGCTCTTAAATGAGAAGAGCTTTTCATCATTCCTGAAAAGTCATTTTCTCCTTCTTTGATTAATTCTCCTAATGACGTTCAGGCTTTGCCTTACTTTAATGTGTCATATATTCCAAAAATAGTTCAGACATTGAAACAGCTCTCATACTAAAGTATTTGCAAGTCCCTAGGCAAAGGTGGAGAGAAGAAATCCACTGCACAAAACCTACCGTGAGTACACCATTAGAGGCTGGAAAAAACAACAGCAAAAGGGCAGCAGCCAATCTTACAGGGCAAGTTCATTAGTATAAAATTAGCTGTGTGAAGATGCAAGAATCAGTGGAACAGGAGAGGCAAAGGAACTAATTTAAGGAAATACATTAGAAGAAAGTAATTTTTTTAAAGCCCTTCTGTGGTCATTATATGAAGTTGGTATAGATGGTTCCATCTTTGATCAGTAACGTTTGTGAAATTGGAAAAGGAGTATAGGGCTAACCAAGAGGACTGGCACTGGTCTAGAGATGCAAAGATAATTATTAATTAGAAATCTTAAGGGTTTTTAAAGTAGTATGAAAACTAATACATATTTTTAATGGATTTTCAAGTGACGTAGTGAGCAATAGAAGTCAATTAAAGCCTAATGACAGACTGACCAAAAAAGTAGTAGTAATCCTTTAAGCTCTTCCATCCTCCCCCCATTTCGTCTGGAAAGTAAAAGACCAATGATCAGAAAGGTGAGAAGTTGGTGAGACTACAGAAGGAAATATATTACAATACACTGTGATGTACTACAGATATAGGAATTGCCTGAGGCTAATCTGGCTGTCAGAGTAAATGCCAAAAAGCCCCCACAAACCCCCAAAACCACAAACATAATTCCCTCTTCCCCTGTTGTTTCATGTTCTGAAGACAAATTTAGTGGTTATGAAAGAAGCTACTGGGGCATATAGCCAACACTGAAATATATTTAGATGTATTTTATAAGTTTTTTGTGTCCTGTTTTACGTATGTATTTCTTGTTACTGAGGCACAGCCAATATAATTAACTTCTGCTGTTGAGAGAGCTTAAGCTCAGGGTCTAGAAGTTTGATCTTTGATACTTGAAAATCTTGATGAGTAAGCCTGCTCAATGGACTGTCTCAGCTTGTTTGTAAAATATTTGTTGAAAAAGCAAACAGTAACAAATCAGAGAGCAGCAGGGATTAATAGGTTATCTTTGGAGAAGAAAACGTTGGAAAAAGGTTACTGGTTTGAGAGAGATACACTTCTTGGGGTGTTTTCAGGTTCACGAAGAGAGGATCGTAATTTACAGAATCAGTGTACTTCTTTGCAGTTTCTTAGACTGCTACGCTTGCTACTTCATAAAAAGTATATTCCTGAGATGAATACTTTTATACTTTCTCCAATGAGAAAAAAACAAGATGAATAGGCATTGATTTTCATCCCCAGTGATGGCATGCAGACTCTGTTAGTATCTTTTACTCCCATCTTTGCATGCTTGGTCTCACTTTTTTTTTTTTTCAAGTTCTTCGTAGCCATGTGAAAGACTCAGAGGTTTACATTTATGTATCTGTTTGTACGGGTGTACCATTTCATCTGTTGTGAGCAAAATGACCAAATCTTTTCCAAACATGTATTGGGTCTTTACACATCAAATCATGTAAATATGGCCAACATGCAAGCACCCTGTGGGAATTTCGGGGTAGATTCTAGACTGACATGTTTCTGCGTATATGCTGAAACTACATTATTACATACTCCCTTCAAAAAGATCTTGCATGCAGAGTGGGTTTTTTGTTTATTTTCCATGGAAAAATCCTGACGTTTCTTATAGAAAGGATTTTAAAATGCTTTAGGAAAACATTGAAATGTTCCAGAGCAGTATGAAACAAGCTTGAAAATGTTCTATATGTGCCCTTCTTCTAAGGAATGAACTCTCTAAAGCAAAAATTAGAGGAACTTCTTGATGTATAGGAACAGTCTAATCATTTTTTCAGAAGACAGAAGCAGCTTGATCATTACCAGATGCCACTGGCTAATTTTATTGGGATTTAATGTAAAAATCCCATAAAGCTTTTATGTTGTCTCTGAGTTCCCTGTGTCACCCAATTCCTACCCAGAAGACTGTATTCCATTTGTATTATGGAAACCATAACATTGTCACAGAAGCTGAGGTCTTGGTCATCACCTGAAAAGGTTTGAGTAGTTTTATTTTACATTAGTGTCAAAAAACCAATAAAGTAAATTATATGACTGTTCTGTTAATTTTTTAAAAATGGCTTTTGGATTTTGTTGTAATGAAGTCAAAATAAATTTAGTTTACTTTTAGGTTGACTAGTAGCCATTATTAAATATTGTGTATTTCCCACTAAAGGAAGGAGGAAATGAGGGAAAGATATTGCACAATAGAATAAATTTAAAATAAATTAAGCCAGAACTATAGTGAACTGATTTGCCCCAAGTCTTACTTACATTGTGCGAGAGGACTGGCAGTTTGCTGGGGCACTCTGGTATCACTTAAGTCTGAGCAGTTTAAGGCAATTATCAGTTTAAAGTTCATATTTCCTATATGTTCTGGACCTCTAAACCTGGCAGTGCCATCTCTGTGGATAGTGGCACGTAACCATGGCTTGCGCGGTTGGGCTGTGTATTGAGTATCTCATGATAAGGAAGTTAATCTGATTCTGTTCTGTCGTTTCTGGTGGTTTGCAGTTTGGGTCTTACACTCTTGATCTTTATCTCATACAGACAGCACTGAACCTTTATAAACCGTGATGCTTCACCATTTTGGATCCATCTAGGGCATCTAATGTTTTGTGTCAGAGTTTGTGATCTTAATTTGACTAATATGCTTGTAAATGTTAGTGCAGTTTCCACAAAGTTTTGTTTGAGGACTAGGGCGTTTATAATTTACCATAAAGTTCCAGCACAACACTTGGAAAGGGTTAGGCTAACTCCCCAAATCAGTTAGTTGAGTTAGTTGCTAAATTAATTAATTAAGTTAATTACTGCTGTGAGGATTGATAAATAATTTCTAGTAACTGCATTTAAGTTACTCAGTTTTAAAAAAATTTCTCTGCTTGCTCTAAGGAGTCAAATCTTGAGACAATGACAAATTTCTGAAACTGTTTGAGTGTTTATTTGAACACGTAGCCCATCATATGCTTTTACTATGGAAGGACTTCTAAATATGCTGGTATGAATAAACCTTCTTTCTCTGTGCCTCAGAGTGATTGCTGTGCTTGTGTTCTAGCAGAAGGAGTTTCAGAGACTTGCGTCCTTTTTCAAAGAGAAACTGTGCTGTTTTGCCAGCCTTGAAGCTGATAAATATGGTCAGTGTTGTTCTCGAGTTCCTCTAGGACTGGTGGCCATTTGCTTATTAAGATACCAGTAGTGCTTGTACTACTGTTGCCAGTCAGACAGGTCACTTTTCTCATGACAATCTGTTACAAGCCAGTCTTTTAAACATATTAACCAATGGAGACAATATTATATAATTAATTTTCTGGGTAGATTTAGCTTAGTTCCCCAGCCAGATCCTGTGTTTCAGCATCAAAAATGCATGGCAAATTTTATCAAAAAGATGCATTTCCTTTGAGCTGCTATTGTGTTTACAGACATTCCTAATATAATTAACTGAGATTCATAATGCCTGTCACAAATGACAAAAGTAATTAATTCTGAAATTTGGACTGGGGGGCTTTATGTGAAACACTTCCCCTCAAGGGATTATGTCTCAAAAACATTTTGGGTCATCATTTATTGTGTCTGAGTCTAATAGCATGCCAGGTTTTGTAAGGTTTCAATTATGATGTTTGAATAATGTAGGAAGAAAAGAAAAAGTAGTGATTCTGTGTTCATTATATTAATTTCAGTCAACAGAGAAGGAACACTGCAGTAGGGGCTATAAACATGCAATAACTAACAGCAATATTCCATGAAGCCTGCAAACAAATGTAGGTTACGTTTTCAAAACTGGGTGAAAATTGCTCACGCAAACAATTAAAGAAACTAATATGACTTGCATACTGAAATACAATAAATGCACACCTAAAAGGTATGGGCTTTTCCCCTCAATTTCTGTCAGAATGTTTCTAAGTCCCAAATATGTATGCAGTATGGGTGTTTTTCAGGTACTAAGTTTACAGTAATGCTTGAAATATGTGGCCAAAAAGATTAAATCCTTCATAAGCAGAAGTATGAAGTTGTAATTTAAACTACTTGCTATCTGTCATAAGCACATCTCAGAACAAACCGGAAAGCCCATGCTGGTGTTCAGTAATTTTTCCTCTCACACTTGAGTTTTCCAGTCTTAGAAGTGGAACTGATGTTTTCTCCCTGTTTTTGCTTTAGTCTAGTGTTCAGATTACCTTGTTCAGTGATAGTGTGTCCACTTTGAGGGTGGTTACATCACATGAAGTGGTTTACGACACTTCATTCTCTTCGTTGGGAACACGAAGTGTTGTTCGGGTGTGCTGCAGAGTGAGTACAGCATTCATGTCTGTGGAAAGAGCGGCAGATGCTTCATTTCCTCCCTCGAGTCTGGCTTAAGATGTTTGATACTTTAATCTTTTCCAAGCAAATTTTCTTAAAGGCAACTGGTGTATGTCTTCAAGCACCAAAGTGGTAAAAATGATATGTGTGTGTGTTTTTCTTTCTGTTCCTGAAGACTCTGAATAAACTCTGTCTATATTTGCTGTCTATATTATGATGTATAGTATTGGAGATCTGGATCCACAAAACACTAGTAATATTGGAAGATTCTTGTAACCTTGTTTAAGAACTGTGCTACTAGCATGGCAGAAAGCTTCTGAAAAGCCTGGAGGTAGAATCTCCTGATTTAATAGCTAGAGACAAAGATTTTTATATTATAAATTAGGAAAGCTTAGTCTAAGATGACCAACTCAGTCTAACTGTTTGTAAGTTGGAATAATTCAGTGATATTTGCTTTTCTTATGCTTTTTTCTTTTCATTCTAGACCTTTTTCATATTACCAATTTCTGTGCTGTTTTTATTTATTAATAAGAGCTGACTTTAAATTCTGATGGATTGTAAAACCTGATGTATTGTCTTTATGCAACAATAATTTAATATATAGACATCTAAAAGTTACACTGAGTCTCTGAATTTCAAATATGGTTGCTTAAGGGCAGAAACTTTGAGCTGTGTTCTACTGCCTGAATAGATGACTTTAACCTGCTAATGACATCTTTTCTATTTTTACCACTTCTTGTATCGTTGCTACTAATGGTTGTAATCATTATACTGGATTAGTTGCTGACTGAAGGTGACTATGAAGCTGTAGTTTTCAGTTTATGAATCAGTGATCTCTTGTGAAATAAACTGCCAGCATGCAGCTTCTAAATCTTCAGAATAGCTGAAAATGTCTGGCTTTGGATACTGCCTTTAGACTCTTAAATCTTGCTTGTCTGCAACATTTGGTATTTAGAGAAACATTTTTTTTAATGAGGATGACAGGAAAACTCCAAACTAATATTTTGAAAATTGTGAAATTAAACAAGTAACTTTGGGGCAAATTTGTTCAGTAATACGCTTGAATAAGTAAGTCTGTGATTGCTTGTCCTTCTGAAAAGAATGTGCCGAAGTACCATTTATTGTATCAAACTGCAGCACAGTTCATGAACTCCAGATCACAAATACTGTCATGTGAGAAACATGGAAACTACTTGGTGTGGCTTCCACTGTAGTACTGAAGTCAGAATATACTTTATAATCAGAAAAAGAAAGGAACTTTATTTAAATAATTTTAAAGAAAACAGTAAATGAAAGTAAAGTTTGCAAATGCTACAAAATGGTTTCCAGCTCTGCAGTAAATTAAGTGGACAAAGAGAAATTTATCATGGGTAGTTTGATGAGATGCTGTGTCTCTGGAGTATTAAAGAAAATTAAAATCAATGAAAAGACATTAGAGACCACACAGCAACCATGCTGTTGTCTAGGGATATAAGCTATGCGACCCCGAAGGCCCTTTCTTTTCCTGAAATGTATGATTCTGTCTTTCAGGAACTTATGTTTCTCTAACTTTGCCCTGATGTTTTCTTTTCTGACACAGGAGTTTCACAACTATTTTAGTTAACAGCAAGCAGAGTTAGTGAGAGAAAAATTAATGCTTAATTAATTAATTTTAAATGAGTAGATGAGCCTTTTTTTGTGTGTGAGTTCCATAGCAGATGCTCAGTCTAAAAAAAATTGTGAACAGCAAGTCCTCACTGTGGAACTTCCTTTAGTGTTAAACCCAGACAGCTTCGTGTATGGGAACCCACAGAATAATTGTATGCTGCTAATCGCTGAGAGAATTTGCATTGGTTAAGTGCTTTCCTTTGGTCAAAAACTGGCTCCAGGCAAACCTACCTGAAGTTGTTTTTTTTTTTTCTGAAGAACAGTTATGTCCAGGGTACATACTTTAAGATGAGTAACTTTGGTCTGGGCAACTCCAAGATGAGAAAATTAGGGGCTAAGACGAGAAAAGTCTGACAATGCCAGCATAATTAACTGCTGAAAGGACTAACAACGTAACTGCAGCTTCTGCACGGGATTGTACGTGTGCTGCTTCTAAGTCTTTTTGTACAGGGTAAGTAAAAGCATGATGATGGAAAATATCTTGACCTGGTATCGCTGTTTTCCTTTCAGTTAACAAGTGAACTAATGCAAAGCCCTGAACCAGAGTGAAGGTGCAACTATATCAGCTATCACCATCCTCCGAAGTTTGTGAAGTTGATAAGCTTCCTACAGAAGACTGAAGAGAATCGCGCATATGCCTAAAGGCAAGCAGCAAGTCACTTATACTTTGGAGTATGTAAAAACATACCTGAGCATAAATCAGGTATTTTACCTTCCTTGGGTCTGCATGAGTTGGTTGTGGCCTTGTAAACTGGGTTTTCTTTTTTGCTTTGGGCCAGCTGATGTGCCTATAGTAACTGCCTCGCTTCTTCTAGGAGCTCTAATGCTATTCTAACAGGCTGTTTGAATGGAGGGATGCTTTCTAATGGAGTGAGGGGAAAAGCAAAAGTTGCAATGCCATTCCTTTGCCTACTCTCTCTCTATATATACTTACCCATGCTGAGCTAAGTACAGTCCATCCCATGGAGTCATGTGGTAAAGTGAAAAATGACAGGAAGAAATCATTACTATGACAACCCCACAGTGAGTGTAGGGAACATATGACTCACTGCAGCTTTTTTGAGTTCAGTGAGTCAATCCATAAGCAGCTGGCCTTTTTGTTTAGCTCTATGGGTGAAATGGCATAACAGTCCATTTATGCTCTGGAGACTGCCTGAAGTGTTTATAGAAAAAAGTATCTAGTGTGGGTGCCTCTACATGACTTTTTTTCTTCTTTCAAGCATGTAAAAGAACAAGTGACAGAAACAAGATCATGGAATTTGTACATTTTTTTTTCTATTTCTCCCCCAAGTGGTCCTTTGCTGTACTTTGGGGCATCTAGAACTCTTTCTGTTCATGTGCCAATAATTTTTGTTTGTCCTATGTTATCCATAGCTCAAATGCCAGAGGCTATTAGCGTTTGACGTAGAGTAGCAGATGATACGCAAGGGGGCAGCTGTAGGCAGTTTACAACAGGAAGCCGAGGCAGCCACAACTTCTTTGTTACCTGTTTGGTAGAATTTCTAAGCAGTCTTGTGATGCAGCGTGCACAGCACACTGTGAAGTCTGCTGTGTACTGCCTGGCTTTTCCTGTCTGAAGAAGCTGCCACACACATGCTTGGAATTCGCTGTCATTCCTTCCTATCTGCCACACTTTTGCATGGGGGGAGATTAAGGGAATGAGAGTCCCTAATCTTCATTCATGAAAGTATTCTTTGACCTTCTTTCAGGTGCCCTTATCCTCAGCCAAAAGACAGTTTTTCTTCCGTTTGGTTTTAAACAACAAACAGGAACTTTAAAAGTGCTGTTAAGGACTTGCCATTCACCTAATTTAGCCATTTGTCCTAATGGTCATTGTGATCAATTTGCAACCAGCAAAATACTGACTTGGAGATACTACCTGTAGATTTACATTTCAGCTGTTTAATGACATGACTTCGTGTTCATGTGAGCACAGATATTTGTAGAACAGAAGTCATGATTGTAAGAACTCAAGTTCTGTCCAAAATCCAGATATTTTTAAATGTAAAGAAAAAATTAAACTGCAGTGACTACAACCAAAGGAAGAAAGAATATGACTGAGCTAATGCCTCTGATTTCCTGTTCTGCTAAAATGTATGTTAGCTTGGATTCTGCATGCATCCCAATGCTACAGCAACAGATATGATCATATATCACCAATGGTAGGATGCTAAGAAAAGTTTAGGTTTCAGAGCTTTTAAGACTGATTCAAGCTGCAAAGAAGATCATACTTCTGAATACACTTAGAATTAACAAAGTTGACGAGACTCATCCATTTGAAAGCACGACTAGTTTTAGGGATGGAAGTTTAGGGCCATTGGGCAAGGCTGTGGAATCACCTTGAGTAGTAGAGATGGAGAAGACAGATCTCCATTGCGACTAAGAGAATGATGCAGCCTTAATGCTGAAGAAAATCAGAAAAGCTTTCTGGGGTCAGATCAGGGTTAACTCTTTGGGACTGCACTGATGGCACTTAATGTTTTGCAGCCTCTCCGATTGACGATTGCATTGACCTTTGGCATAGCAGTTTAGTAGTTAAGGCACATTACAGGATGCCTGTTTTAATATAAAATCCTGCTTTGATGTGAACTGAAGAATTCATCAGCAAAAATACTGTATCATGACTGGGCATGCTTCTGTACTCACCTCTGATGTACCTGGCCAGAGCTGCTGTCAGAGGGTGTAGAAGAGATCATTCTCACACCTCGTCCAGTTTGGTGATTGCTGTAAAAGGACACGAGGATGTGGTAGCAACTTCTCTGCTGCTTTCTAGGTGTATGCTGTAAAAGTCTTATTTCAGGAAAAATTTAAAACTATGGTAATCGTACATCATGTGAGATGCTCTTCCATTTTACTTTTTGGTAGTGGTTTGATAGCGAGAAAATGACTCAATAGAATTAGATTCAGGGACAAAAGCATCAAGACACCTTGTCACCCTATGCCTTTCCTCTCATTGGAGTTACAAAAAGTGGTATTCAAATGCGATCTAATTATCCTGGTTTATTGTTCTGCTGTCTAATTTTTGACAATCTTGTCTATGCAAGTATGCTTACTCAATAAAAAAGCAAAATCAGAGATGAGAAAGGCTCTTAACCATGCTGTTCACACCTTCAGGGTAAGGGGCTGAGACGCATATGTCAGTTAATCCTTCACGGAGTGTTCAACAGGATGCAAAACAGGCATACGGTGCAGTAGTCTAAAAGGAAATTATTTTCTGCATTTACTATTCTGAAGGTAAATGAGTTGATTTTTCAGTGAATGTGGGATTCATCTGAAATTTGCAAGCAAGTAAAATCCTGAATTATTCATGAGTTTCTCATTTCTTTCAGTGTTTGGTTATCCCGGAAGGATGGAAACTAGAGTTTATTCTATTGGCACTATCTCTTTATTGCTGTAATGCACTGGTAATTATAGCTTTACTAATTATACTTACTCATTTGTTTAATCCTCATAAGAAAAATATTATTTCAGTCTGGTTTGCTATTTGTCACTGTAGCTAAACTATGAATTGTAAGGAGGAAGGAGGTCAAGTCTGTTTGTGTGATCTTGGCCCTGATTCTCTATTAGGTTTCTGGGAGGTTCCTTCTGAAAGAAGGCTCAGACAATTTTGAATAATTCAAATAGTTAACAGACCTTACGCTTGTACAGTGCAGATACACACATTACAGGAAAAAGTAGCCTTACTACTAGTTACGTCTTGCTATCACAGTTGTTTTGTTTATTGCTTCATTAATAAAATTGTTGATGTCTTCCTGTCAAGTAAATTCTCACTGATGAATGTAGAGGACTGCTCTGTTTTGTTCTGCTTAGAGACAGTGTTTTCTTTTTTAAAGTAAGAAACAGGCTTATTCTTTCTTCACAGAGAATAAAGAGCCAGATCCAAAATGCTTCTAAAGGGAGAAGGCATTCTCTCAGAATTTGAACGCATCAGCAGAGTACTAATCCCAATTCTAGATTGTCATCTGATTGGTGTAGTTTTCCTATATGAGTTAACTTGTTTTACTCATGAAGTATTGAAGGTCAAACAAAATCCCTTCAATTGCTTTAAGTTTATGAATACACTTGCAATTTATTTCAACGTTTTAATGTATGCAAAATCAGAATGGCTGACAGTGGGTAAGACAAAGGGCAAATAATTATACAATGTTGTGACTAATAGTGCAAAGTTCAGTGAATTTAATTCTTAAACATGCAAACAAAAAATTTGTTCTATAAAAATCACCATTTAGCACATATGTAAAGGCAGGAAGGGTTCCATTCATGTAACATGGTTCATAGAAATTGGGTAACTGTTAAGTACATACAGTCAATGTTATTAACATGAAGTCTTTAATTAGTTGTGACAGGAGTTGATGCTGAGACTGCAAATAATTAACTTCTGAATATGCACTGAGCATAAGTTTCAAAGATGGTAACCACACATCAATTCCTGTGGTAACTTTTTAACCCCCAAAGCTTCCTTTTATATATGAAAGGAGCCAAAACTTTTTAAAGGCCAGTTATTTTATCTGGAATTAATCTGACCTTGTAACATCATGTGCTGGATCCCTTATAGGAATGAAGTGGCAAGACTGCTAAAATTGGTGCAAATGTCCTGAAGCCATACCATTTGAGACTGCAAGACCTAAGCTTCATAAGAATGAGATTCCTATGATGCTGTCATTATTCTGTTTACTCCCTGTGAAAAAAAATGCTTTCTTGATAAAGGGAGTTCTGAAAAGAAAAGAAACAATCCATGTCTCTTGATTGCTATGGGTGGACATTATTAGTAGATGAACATCAGTCTACTCACTTGATGAAAGAATACAAGTGCATGGTTCATTATCTAATAAAACACAATAGTCTTTGTCAATAAGTTTCGAGGCTGTTTCTCAAGAAGCTTGAATTCATTCACTGAGTTGTACCATATTAGATAGGTAGATTCCTATTTTCTCACTGTGAAATTTGCCTCTTAAGGAAACTAGCTGAATTGCTTACTTTCTGCCAGTCATAATTCACATGTTCCCACTGAAGTGCATGCTTGGGTATGGCAGTTATCTAATTGTGTGTTTTAAAAAGGAGTGTATTTATTATGCTTCATATCTTAGCAGAAGTGCTTCTTGCACTGTCGTTTGGGAATGTTCTCCCTTTAGTTTTTTCATAAACGAGTTATCAACTCTGTTACTGCTTGCGTGGTCTTTATTATGCCTCCCAAAAGATTTTTCCCGAACCCTCTTTTGCTTAAGGACCACAGGAAGAAGAGGAATGAAGCTTAATATTTGACCAGGAATTTACTTCGTCTTTTTAGCAACATTTTGTGGCCACTGGCACATCCTTAATAATTCCAGAGAGAAAATAAAGAAGATAGCTGATTTACGTTGGATATACATTTAGTATCTTGTAATATGCAGTGAAAAGTAGAGACTCAGGAAACCAGCCAAATACTTTTCCTAGGAAATCTTCAGAATATGTGACAGCAGGGCTTAGACTTGACACTACTTTGCTTAACTCTGAGACTCGCATGACCCTCAGAAGCTTCAAACTCTCACTGGCTTGTCTTTGGGTCCTAATTTGTTACGACTTTCAAGATAACACTACAGTTTATCTTTTTTTAACTCCTTCATGATTGCTGTACATATTTTTTTGCCTCTACAAGAAAATACTACAAGCAGTGATGGCCCTGGGTCCTTCTGCATATGGAGAGACTTCTGAATGTGTGAAGTATTATAAAACTACTCAGAAGAAAGTTGCTGTTTTCTTAAGATCCATCAAGTAATGTAATTTCTCTGGCATGTACTGGCCCATAGTCCTTGTGAGATAATCCCTCACTTTATACCAGGAGAAAGTTGAAGCAGTTATTTGTTAAACCTCACAGAAGGGATTGGTGTCAGAGCAATGCTTAAAATTTTGGAAGACGTGTCAGTCAGATTGACAGGTGCCACCTCTCCTCACAGAAATTAGACTGGAAATTGTGCTGAGCATGCTGTCAGAATGTCACAGCCTCTGCCTTTGATGGCATTGTCTGTGATGATGAGAGCTGAGATAAGAGATGCAGGTCAATAGGGGTGAACAATGTGAGCTACAAGGGTTCTTTCAGGTGCAAATTCGCATTGTGCCTCTACAAGACTTGCTGTATGCACTGGAGTGCATCATGTTTTCCTTCCTGCTGGAACCAAGTCTGAAGTCATGTAGTGGGATGCCATCCAGACTACCCTGCCTGTGGGGTAAATGAAGGTTCTCCAGCAGCAAGCTCTCCGTGTGCAGGGGCAGTGTACGTTTAGGATTAGCAAGTGGCATGAACTTCATTGTTGGTAAAGATATAGCATAGACATGTAGTCCTGGAACCATAATGCACATTAAACCTCCACCCCTCCTTCTTTGCACCTCACTAGTCGATACTGTAAATACACCCAATAGCCTAGAATTTCTAGAAGGTATTAATTTCAGGTTATGCATAGGTGAACAAAAGTGTATTCTTAAAATTAATTTAACTATTTGAAAAGTTCCTTCATTCAAATGCTATAGATACATATTTTCTGTTTTTCATATTATAACAGAATTACTTTAGGACTTTGACTGCTGTAAGTTTACATGTTTTTTTCCAAAAACCTGAGACTGAGTTTTGAAATAGCTTTGATCAAATATGCACAGTAATATCCTTTGGGACAAATTAGGAAAAAATCCCTTTTCAACACTGTGGTAACAGTACTTTGCTCTTCTAGATGAATGTATTGAGCTTTATTCCTCAGGTATGTCAATGTATATGCATCTAGTCCCAGACCACAAGACAAAAATATGCATCTTTCCTCCATCCATTTTGATTAAAATACCGTTACTCTTTATTTTGATCTGCTCCATGCAGCAGGACAAACAAATATTTCCCTTCAGGCTTTGTAGCTTTTCTTACATCAGATCCATCTTGAGTGACCTTTTAGCACTTACTCAGTTTTTGCCTCTACATGACCATCACAACGGTGAAAAAATACTGCTTGGTATCAGGCACGCTTGTCTAAATTTCCATGCTGTGATTTGCCAGAGCATTTTCTTATGCACTCAACGTAGTCTTGGGAAGTATAAGAAAGAGAAGCGGATTCAGCAAACTGAGACCTGATACTGTGGGGAGTGTAACAGGATCTAATGGGATCATTCCACTATCTAATATATGTGATTTCTGAATGAGAAGTGAGGAACGCCCCTAACTCCATCCTGCTTATGGAGTATCAATCAAAAGATCGCTACTTGCAACCAATCAGCAATGTGAGGACATATTCTTTAGCATTGTCCTGTGTTTCCACACGCCAGTTTCTTCCTGATCTTCCACAATCCTGCTGCATTATGTTCCATTTTCTTATTCTCATCATCTGTTCTCAGCTCCTCTCCATTCAACTTTCATTTAATCTTGCATCCTGCCTTCTCCTTGATACTCTGCCTCTGATTTCTTCTGTGCTCATTCTTTTTGAGTCATCTGGTTTTTGTGTGCTTTAAGAAGAGAGAAACTCTTACTTCCTGGATGTGGCTCAGTATGAATTTTAAGTTGATAACATCCTTTTGAACACCGTTGCAGATCTAGAAATGCAACTTCTTCCTTGTGGTAGGGATTGTGAGTGCTGCGGAAGCCTTAGAAGAAATTCCATGCCCGAGCATTTGACAGCAGCAGCATTATTAAAAGTAATTCACCTAATGATCACCTTTCAGGAGCGATGAGACCAAAAGTAATGTAGGAAGTAATCTGTGCAAGAAAGGTAAAAGATTCAAGAGAATGAAATTAATAGCATCATTAAAAAAAATTCTGCTTCAGTGCCTTTAGAGATAATTTGTAAAGAAAGCAGGTTAATGATAATGTAGACAAAGGGTGAGATGATACTGGTTTCTCTAATGAAAATCCTTGCAGTGAGTACAAAGCCATAGAAGTATGTCGGATCAGAAAACCTCAGAATCTTCATTCTTTGTTTACTTTGTTTACAGGAGCATCATGACAGAGCAGGTTTGTACTGCTTTATCTCCTTGGTATTCCTTGACACAAGGCTTAAGAAGCCAGCTTGTTTCCCATGTTTGCCCATCAACAAAATTTATCTGTGAAAGAAGAGGGTGGAGAAGGGTGGTATTTCTAAAGTAGCTGCTTAGGCTGCTAACAAGGCTGCCGAGTCCTAGGACGGTAGGAATTACAGCTATTTCCTTTGTCCTGGGCCCGTGGGCTGTGCTGTAGACCCAGGACTACTGAGAAATGGGAGATTTTTTGGGTACCAAACATCTTGAGCATCACTTCTGAGATGCCCTTTAAAGGCCTAATTCTTAGATAATGCCTGATTGCTGCCTTTTCATGGCATCCTATTCTGTGTACTTCAGGACGTTTCTGGTGACTTCACTGCTAATAAATTTACCTTATACCTAACTACCAGTCAGAGCTGGTTAGCAAAAGTAAAGTTAGGAGGACCTAGTGATCTTTATCTTTAAATCTCTTCATACAATTCTGTGTGATTTGGGTATTGCTGTGTTAAAGGATGATTTATTTTATCTTATTAGGATTTAAACTCTGCTTTGAATTTTTATAGCACCCTTGCATAACAGCATATACTTTGACACGTCAGAGATTTAGGATCTACTCAAAGCAACAATTTGAAAAGTTCTGGGCTTAAGCTTTTAAAAGAAAAAATAGCCAAAAGTGTTTGTGTACTAGGAGACAAAACGTGTTGTTTAGTTGTTTTCCTCCTCTAGCATTTTAGAGCTCTCATAGTTTGCTTAGCTGCTGAGCTGCATCCAGGAAAGAGAAACAAACAGTACTTTCTAGACAGCTTATTATTATGTGAACAAATATCAGAAGGAGAAGGAAAGATTAAGTTTGCTTCTAATCTTCTACATTGATCATGCTTTCTATCAAAGCTCTTGTAAGGGGAAGTTCCTGATGATGCTGGTTTGGTTATCAGGTGTATAGCTACCATTATGTACGGTTTTCTGAGTGGCATCTGAATCTACAGAAAGCTCAGCAGACAACTGGGTGTTTATAAAACACAAATGTTTGTTTCTGTGTGCATGCACATGGATGTATGCATGGGTAAAAAATATTCTTTAAAGTAAAATGCACTTCAAGTCCATTCTGGTAATGCTGTCCTACCAAGTAAATTTTTAATCCACAAGACTGAAACCAAAACATTTTAATAATTAATTCTCATGTAAATCTCTCCTTTTAGGAATGGACATTGAGACTATAG
>KZ505764.1:521867-567902 GCA_002844005.1 Limosa lapponica baueri | reverse complement strand
TTTTTTTTTTTTTTATGAGACTACTAGCAGGCCGACCTGAAAAGTGGAACTTTTGTAGAAACACCTATTTTGTAAACTCTTGGGAACTGAGTCTATTATAAAAGTTTTTGTTATTGACATGGATTAATGTTGCTTTTCAATATTTTAAGAGTATCTCTGCATTAGAGATGCACTAGGGTAACATTGAAAAGATTTTATATAGTCAATCAGCTATAGAATATGTTCTAATTCTTATTAAATACTCAGATTTTATTGCAGAATAAAATGTCTTAATGGTGTAGTTTGTCTACAATCTACTGTACCTGTGACAAAATCTAAAAATCTTTAAAAGATTGTTTAGATCAGCATATTCTCCTGGGATACAAAGGAACTGCCTATAGTGAAAGCTAAGCAGATTCCTATTGTTTGAAGTATCTTTTCTTCTACTCTGTGGAAGTTCGAAGATGTTTTATACAGACAGAGCAGTCATTTTGTGATGAGCCTGTCTCCTGAAATTCCTTGGTATCTTTCCCTGTCCTACGGAAATGGAAGATTTCTCCCCTTTCACATTAAATCTAGCAGCCTGCAGGCATGTGGTCTCTACATGACTTGTTTCTCAAGTAGCATAGTGAATGTTGCCTGTCCCAAAGGGTGTGTGAGGAGAGGGCAGTGAGGCCAGTCTAAAACTGGTGCAGAGACAGGAAAAAGAGGGTAACATTTTTTTATAGATCTCTTCCCCTTCATTCTCCCTTCTCCCTGCCTCCACAATGCACATTAGGACACTTCACCATTAGGAAATGTTGACTGCTGAAAATTGTGTTGCCTAGTACATTAGGGCTATTTTCTTTTTTCAAAACCACACAGTGATTTTAAGGATTTGCTGTGTTTTTCAGGTAGGCAGTGAGGAACTGAAGCCTCAAGCGACAGTGTCATTCAGGCTTTTCATTCACTGTCTTGTAAAGGTACCAGAGTTAGTTCAAAGCTGTCTTTTATGCTGGTAGCAGTCGTGGTGTCAGCATTTGAGCTAACTGCCCTGAAGAGATGCTTCCTTTTGGTGTTATGGTTGTTGGCTCCTCTTCTTCCCAAACTGGACTCGTCTTTTGGAGACATATTAGGTAGTTTGGGGATTTTGACAGATGGACTTGGGTGATTTAGTGGGAGCAGTTAGGAGTTTTGCTGTCACCCTTCTGCATTCCAGGCCTTGCCAGAATTTCCTGCCTCAGAAGAGTGAGCTGTGCCAGCACTTCCACTCTCATTCACAGCTTAGCGTCTTAGTTGATGCTAAGTTGGTACTAAAATGCTTTGCAGTGAACTTGGGGAGCAGGGTTGCATGCACGTACCCTGCTATGCTTTGGTGTGTGGGCAGTAATTTCCTGCAAAGGGATGAGCTAGACACCTGGGAACCTAATGTCTTTTGAAAGTAATACTTACCCACCTCAGTTTGCCAAATATTTATCCAAGTGACAGTTTATCATAGCATTTCCTGTGTGTTCACTGTTGTTGTCTTGTGGATAAGAAATAAGAAAGAGACAGAAGGATTGGAGCAGGACAGAAAATGGAATGCTGATATGTACAAATGCTGATGTTGGCAAAGAGGTGATATAATTGCATTTTGTTAAGTGACCTCTATGGGTTATGAAATATCTGCAGAAAATCTCAGAGAAATAATTGAACCAGACATCTTTCAGTTCTGGTGATCTGTGAGCAAAAGTTCCAATACCCTGTGATTTATAAAAGAGTAAGTATGTGCTTCATTGTATAATACAGATCTAATGATGATCTGAGTTTCAAATTATACAATGTGTACTTTTGATATATAGACTGAGAGAGTTTTATTCTGAATTTCAAATTTCTAGTAGCTTTGGATTTATGCCTATCCTTGTCCCTGTCTAATTCGTGTTGGTTCTTTCTCCCATAGAGACTTATTCCTTATTAAAGAAGATACAAGACCCAGAAAGAGTGACATATGTCTAGCTCCTCAGAGAGGACGAGATAAGAACAAGATAAATGGAAAGATTTCTTTATCAAACTAAGTAACAGCCAGGCTTAAATTAGAAATTGAAAATGATTTTCTAGAAACTTGCTGCTGTCAGCTGTTGACAGTGTGAACCCACCAGCTCCCTGCTCACAGCCAGTAATGGCAGCAGAAGTTTTAGAATAATTAGCATGAATGAAATGAGGAAAGTTCCCAACCAATTACCAGAGAAAAATAGAACAAGCACATGTGCTTTTTCTGTCTGTGGTATTTCAGAGTCATTTATTTTCTTGGTATAACACTTCCTAAAGTTATAATTTCACTTGTTTTAGATGCCTCTGGACAAATCTTGTAGATTTGGATGAGAATTAAATACAATTATTGTTTAATTCAGTCTGTGGGAGCAGATAAGGTTTTATAATGCATACTTTACTGATGACACAAACTTGATTAATTAAGTGCTAATTGTAGTTTACCACAGCTAGTAGTCCAAAAGAAGCACTGTTTCTCACAATTTTGAAGAATTGCAATCTATTCCTTATTTGCTAAGGGACGAACATAGAACAGTGACAGGTCTTGAATACTGTCCTATGTGAAGAAAATTTGTACAAGGGAACTGTAGAGATATAGAGAAGCCTTTTGTGAAAGGCCTGAATTTAGTTTCTATTCTCAGCCATTCCTGGTTTCTGGGGTACGTTTAAAAATGGTGTCTATCTTCATCCTTCTATTGGCTTAATAAGTGCTTCTGTCCCAAAGTATGACAGGGAAAGCATGCATTTCCTTCACAGCCATAACAGCAGAAAGTCATTTACATGGTTGTTCCAGCTAGTGTTCAGTATTTTGGAAATGGAATCGAGACATCTGGTTATGTGCCATTTTGTTGATACTGACGGAACATGCCCTTTTCTGAGACAGATGATGCCTTCTTGCTTATACACCTGTTAGTGTCCCCTCAGTCTTCCCTTGGAGTAGTTTCACTGTATTAGTCTAATCAAGAACATTTCATTTTGGTTCTGGCAGTGCTGAGAAATGCCAATAGTCAAATTTGATGCGGTAGCTTAGATACCTACGTGTTGCTGACATCTTAGGATATAGCCCATAGATGTATCTGAACACTGGGGATAATACAGGGAATAAAATGCAGGCATGTGGAGTGCACATCTAGAGAGTTCTGTAGGAGTAGGACTGTTATTTGCCACTGCTTGCTGTAACTCAGTATATAATTCAAAGTAACATTATTTATGTTTAAACTTTGCTAATGCTACAAATGGGTTTGCTGTTTTACCCAAGAAAACAGTTTAGCCGTATACTATTCTGACACATTTCTTCTTCAGAAACTGTTCTACCTAATAATTTGAAGATTTTTTTTTTTAATGCTTTTCCCTAAGCTCTTTAAAATTCATCTATTTCTACCCTGTGTTCAGATCCATAGTATGGTGTATGACTGAAACTGCAGCTGGGTGTTTAGAACTAAACTGGTGTATACATTTTCAAACGCTGTATATATTTACCATCTTCTGTTGACTTGGGAATCATTGGTCCTGACACACTTCTGAGAAGCTGAACATCAGTTTATTCCATACATAGGTCATTGTAAATCAGTCTAATAAGCATATATGCTTATTTGTAGACAAAATCATGGGGTTTGTTTTATTTTGTTTTCATATTTTTTCAATTATAATTTTAGAGGTATGTAGGGCTGAGCAAATAAGCCCTGTTTCCAAATATGTTACATTTACCAATGTGGGGAAAAATGAAGGACAGAAGCAGTATATAATCTTTGTGAGATGAATTCTAACAATGGAAAATACAGTTTATTTTAATGTCACCAGATAGTAAGATGGACAACAAAGTGAATGCAAGGACTTGTAATTCATTATCTAATGATTGGCCAAGGTCACAGTGATAGAGAAACAATAAGGATTGAGGTAAATCATGTAATTTATTTCTTTACGTTCCTAGCACATGTTGCCAAATATGCCTCCTTTGCTGTTCCATTGATGTGGTTAATCTGCACTGGAAACCTGTGCTCCTGTCAAGCAGACTGTCAGCCCATGCAGATGTTGCTGGGCGGTGGTACAGTAAAATGGCTTAGATACCGTTCCTGATGTTCTATATCATTTTTGCTTCAAAAATGATATAGAAGAAAGCTACTGTGTAACAAAGCCAGTGGAGAGCTCTGAAGTTTTAAAAAAACGGAAACATAAATTTTAAAAAAATTAGTATTCTGTATTTTGAGTGGCTATTTTGGATTTCTTTGGCTCACATGCCCTTGTGCTGGCTACCAATACCGTAAACATGAAGAACAGGCAATGACCAGCAATTCAAGTTCAGGAACATACAAAAGGTCACAGTTATAAAGTTTACTGCTGTATTTCAGAGGTGAATAAGGCACTAAAATGCTGGCTCCTCTTTCTTGTGGCAAAGATAGGAACAAATGCAGATATGCCCTTTCTTGTTATTTGTTTGACATGAACAACATAAGCTTATTTCATTCTTGCCTTCTAGACCTGTACTTCTTGGTGGATCTTTTTAAAAGAAAAAATTGGTTGAAAAAAATTCAGCTGTCTGTCCTTCAAACTACTAAACTTCTAGGTACAGACAAGAAAGACAGAGCAAAGCTGCTTAGACTTAAATATATTCATGACGGAAAAGCTGAAGAAATCTGGGACTAGGAAGCAGGCTAAAGGAGAATAGCTCTTACTTAAATACTCACATGGTTCCCACAGATTATTAAAAAGCATATGGCTTTGTGAGCTAATAGTCTGGGTCCTGTGGGTTTGTGCTATTAAGTAAAAGTGTCCTGGGAAAGGAAACTGAAGGCTCTTTTCCCCAGAGTGCAACAGCCTGCCACTGAGCCAAGCCTGATTTTATTCAATCTGAGTATTGGCTTGGATTTCTGAAAAGGAAATTTTGGAAGCTTGCCTCGTTCATCAAAAATAATTTAAGGTGCCACCACAGAGGCAGAAGGGCTTCTCATTATTGTTTCCTGTATTTTATGATGTTGGCACTCTTCCTGAAATAATTCAAGAATTGTAGATATAATAATATTTTGGATTGTAGAAAAAGAGATCTCAACAATTAAATTCATATTTTATTTTATCTAGGTTTTGGTAATGTGCCTCTTCCTCAGTAAATAAAACTTTTTCTGGAAACTAAATCCTTACTCTGAACGGTTGCGTTATTACGTCAAGCACTCCTCTACAAAACTGAAGTATAGCAATTAGCAAGAAATAAAAAAAAAAGTGAACGCTCTTATAAACTTTTATGGACTATCAGCAAAGGATTTTAAAAACACAACCTACTGAACTGCAGATTCTTAAAATAAGCAACTTGAGCATTTCTGTCTGACGAAAAAACATTTTTTGTTCCCTGCAGACATTTTCCAACTGAGCTTGGAAGCGAGAACTCAGGGAACTATTTAGGAGATGGGCAGATATAGAATCATAGAATCATTTAGATTGGAAAAGACTAGATTTAGGATTCATTTAGGTTGGAGAAGACCTTTAAGATCATTGAGTCCAACCATAAACCTAACACTGCCAAGTCCATCACTAAACCATGTCCCTAAGCAACATGTCTACACTGTCTTTTAAATACCACTAGGGATGGTGACTCAACCACTTCCCTGGGCAGCCTGTTCCATTGCTTGATAACCCTTTCAGTGAATAAATTTTTCCTAATATCCAATCTGAACCTCCCCTGGCGCAACTTGAGGCCATTTCCTCTTGTCCTATTGCCTGTTACTTGGGAGAAGAGACCAACCCCCACCTCGCTACAACGTCCTTTCAGGTAGTTGTAGGGAGTGATAAGGTCTCCTCAGCCTCCTTTTCTCCAGGCTGAACAATCCCAGCTTCCTCAGCCGTTCCTCATAAAACTTGTTCTCCAGACCCCTCACCAGCTTCATTGCCCTTCTCTGGACATGCACCTCAATGTCCCTGCTGTAGTGAGGGACCCAAAACTGGACACAGTATTTGAGGTGTGGCCTCACCAGTGCTGAGTACAGGGGGATGATCACTTCCCTAGTCCTGCTGGCCACACTATTTCTGATACAAGCCAGGATGCTGTTGGCCTTCTTGGCCACCTGGACACTACTGCTGGCTCATATTCAGCTGGCTGTCATCCAACACCCCGAGCTCCTTTTCCTATACGTAGCTTCATCCCTAGATACATAGCTGCTTTGGGGAGAGGGAGCCTGACAAATGCAGTCTTTTTAAATGTTTCCTTTTCTGATTCTACTAATGTGACTCATGCTAGGAAACTTAATTAGAAATAAAAAAAATCTTGCTGCATACTTTGCAACTGCCTGTAGTCTGAGAGTAAAGCTATTTAACTTAATCACAACAGGCCTGAATATTTTAATTATGAGCGGTCACCAGCTGAAAATAAAGCATTGAAAACAGCAATAAGGCAAACTTTAAATGCTTTAAGCTTAAACAGTAAAATTATTTAAAATCTCTTTTCCCCTGACTGAGAATGTCAATCTTTTTAAAAATTGAACTGAAACCGGAATTTTGGGAGGTCTGGGAGCAAGACATTGAAGGTTACTGAATGAGACATTCAGTGATGAGTCCTGGGGTGATGAAAGGACTTTTCTCCATGTTATTTACGAAAATAGGAATGACTGTGTTGTGCCAGACTGAAATTTCATGTACATGAGCATCTTTGACGAAAAGCAAAGGCTTTAAGAATAAGCAAAAGCTTATTCTTACAAGTAAAACCTCCGATTCCTCTCTCTGTCTTCAGCAATTTGCCAGATCTATACAATTTCAGTGATCTTCAGTGGCTTTTCATTTCATGAATTTGTCCAATCTCATGTAAACCTTGTTCCGAATCTGTAGTACGCAGTATGATTGCTAAAATTAACAATTTGCTAATTAGCAGGCCATTGTCTGAGGCTGGTGATGTAAATGAAAAAGATTCCATTGACATTTTGTACTGTGCCTGCTTACATGAATAGAGAGCTTTCCTCAGTGTTCTTAAAAAGATTGGGTAGAAACAGAGATCACTCACTTATTTTGAGATGATGAGACCACTTCTGGTATGAGAATCATATGATGTTTCTATAAATTACATAATCTGGACCCAGTATATTGACAAGTCTGATGAAGCTGCTTTCACGATTAATAGTAGAGACTATAAAATCAAGTAAACTTCAGAAATTCCTTTGAGAGACAGTAAAACAAATTGTCAAGGAATTGTTGCAAACATCTATTTTAGATCCATGAAGTTCTGCTCTATTTTTAAGTACCACTTTATTGAGAATGCTAAGATGTTTTAAGTAGTTCCCTGGAAGTCCTCTGTTAATTTGTCACTAAGAGTGGTCCCGGTTTCCTGTTTTGGGTGAGGCAGTGTGCCGTTCTGCCATCTCTAAGAGAGCCAGAGACAAGGTGTTACTCGAAGAGCGTTCATCTCTTTTGAACTAAGTGATAGTGTTTAACTTCTTAAATAATCCTGGTAAAAAGAGTCTTTGGGTAGGATTGTAACTTTCTTGGTTACTTAAAAAGAGGTTCACTGGTCATTCATTTTCATTAATAAATTTAGTGTATGATTATACCAGGAAGGAAACCTGGGCAGGTGCTTGTGGATTCCTTCAGTTCAAGGATTTAGCATTCTTCTTCATCTCTTTCTCACCCTGTGTGTATTGTGATTGCAACATTCCACTGCCTTTTGCTTGTTATTGTTAATGTTGTAAAACAGACTCCTGGAAAGAGAAGCTAGAACAAGTAAGTCCTGTTAAAAATAGCTCTTTGAGCTGTCAGACTTCCAAAAAAATAAAAGAAGAAAGGAGGGAAAAAGTGGAAAAGACACATCCAGGGCCAGTAATGTAATCATAGTGTGAAATGGAAATGAAAGCTAGCATTTTAACTGAAGTTCCATTTTGTTTTCTGTTTTCCTGCCTGCAGTTTTCCTCTTTATCATCAAAACATCAAACATGCTCCACTTCAGTCACTCTGTAACTGTGATGGCCAAGGCAGGGTGTCTTTTTAACCAAAAATAGCAAACAGATTGGTTTTTATATTCCAACAGATTGGAATAATTCATTAAAGAGTGAACCTGCTGGCTTCAAACAGTAAGTAGTATGCATGATTTGGTGACCATTCTATTCTGTATCTCATGAAGGTCAGTAATACTGAGTCGTTTGCCTCTGAAAGCACATAAAGGACACAGAGTTCAGTATATAGACAATACTACAAGCAGAAAGCATAACCATAACATAAAAAGAAACAGCATAAAAAGGTTGTAACAGATTTGTTACCTACCTGCTGAAATATCAGCAATTACTTGCAAGAAACCTTCTTGGGCCTAGGTTTACCTAGTACACAGAGCTCAGGAGATTACAGAAATTAGGTCAGGTGCAGTAGCTGTAAAATCTTGTGACTTTTAGATTTTGAATTAGACTTCATCCTAAACGGGCTAGCAATAATTATTCTGCACCGCAGTTGGGAAAATTCATGGATTTTCCCACCCAATAATTCAAATGGCATAATCCCACCACCATCATTCATGAGTTAGTTTTGCGCACTGAATTATTCAGAAACAGAGATGACAACCTCTCTGGAACGATGAAATACACTGTCATGTGGGAATCAGTCAATACATCCTGTCAATTTTTGAACTTACTGTGCAGGTTTATAATCCGTATTTTTGGTTTTCAAGATCTTTCTGCTGTCTGTACTACTTTATTCTGGGAGTTCCCTTAATCAGGAATTCCTTTTCTCATGTTCAGAGCAATAATAAATGTTTCCGTAGGACTAGATAAGCTGGATGGATTTGTCTGAAGCCAGATTTGATGATGGCACACTAGATAATATAGTTTTCATCCAGTTTTTCTTTGCTAAGACATTTTCAAGTAAATACATGAAAGCAGACTTTCTTCATAAGAAAAGCCTAATAAGATTACAAAGCTGGAATTCTGAAGATGCTTTGTCTCTTCCTCTATACTCCTTTCAAGATGTTGACGATAAGCTGTCTTGAGCCAACTGTTTATGATAAAATTCTGTCTTAATGTTAAGATGCTTAGTAGTGTATACAAACACGTTACAAATGCTGTGACTGTCAGATGTTATGTTCAAGCATCAAAGTAACTTAGTTTAAATCTCATTTTCCAAAGTAACATTGGCAATGACCTTGTATCCCATTGTATTTCTCTGAGACTTAAAAATCATCTGTAGCTGTGTAAAAGGTACACGGTGGCATAATGGCTAACTTACAAAGGCATATGTGGTAAAGTGTCTATTTTTCATAATAGAAACAGTCGTAACAGTTAGCACTGTGGTGTAGAGCTCTGTTAAATCCGCTTGGTGTCTGCTGGTGAAGTGAGGTGAAGGGGTGACAGAAAGAAGAATCCTGCATATTTGCAGGGCGTAAAGGTCTCAGGGTGCAATTTTTTCTGGTATTCACCTCACAGGTGCACTGCAGGAAAAAATCATATGATGCATATGGTTCAGCATTAGGAGTAAGGAGCAGAGGGTACTCACGCATGATGCTGTGATTTAGATGGAGTTCTGCCACATGGAAACAAAGGTTCACAGGAAACACCCAGTGCTCTTGAAATATATTTAGAACAATGTTTGCATCAACTAAATTAATCTGCTATTTTGAGTCCACATTGAGCAAAATTGTTTATCCTAATGTAAACCGTTTGACTGATTAATTTCACAACTCCTTTTACTGTTTCTTTCTTTGCATTTCGTTTTGTTTCTTTGCCTCTCCTAGACAATCATAGGTATCCCTGCCTATGAAATTTAATACTAAGTTTTTTAATGTAATGGGGAATTTTAAGGTTTCTGAGAGTAAAGCATAACATCACCTTAAACAGATGCATCTCAAAAGAAAATTATGTACTTAGTAATTTTTAAATATAAGTAATGGCATATGTGTTTTCCACATTAGCTTATTATTCAGATTTCTAAGTAAGATGGCAAATTCTAATCAGTAGTCAGTTTTATTCTTTTTGACTCCTGAGGGAGGGAGTTTGCTGTGTAAAAACATTCATTAGCTGTTATACAAACAAACCCCATGACATGCTTTACAATATGCTGTTATTGCCTAATAAGTTCTTGTATTTCATATCTGTCAAGATTCCTTCCTTCCTTTTCAGTTGGCAGCCTGTGTTACCGTTGCAATGCTTAAAGAAAACTCTTCCATTTCTATCCTAGAGCCATAATTACATTGAGGCCTTGAGCCAGAGATAAGTCTCTGCTAGTAAAATGCTTGTGTGTATCTTGGAAACATAATATCAGAATGGTGTTAAAGGGGTTCATGTATTACATGTGATACAGACAAACCCAGCAGCCTTATCCTTATTCTTTCCCAGAGCAAGTGATTATCTTTATCTATTTCATTCTCCAAAGAATTTCCAGATTCAAGAGCTATTTGATACCCAGTGAAAGTTGATGACAAAAGTCAGTTACAAGTCCAAGTTTCCAATCCAACAAAAGATGGTTTAACATTAATAACTGAAATAAATGGGACAATGCCTATGTTGTAAACATGTGTTTGCTGGATTGAGGCTCAAAAGCTTAAGCTAAATATTTTGAAAGGTGTGGATTTTACCCTGACTTGTATGAAGTGTATGGGGAAAAAGATTAATATTTAAGTTTTAATGGCCATATTACCTTGGTCATCATGTGCAGATATTAAACTTACATATTTTGATTTTTCTTGATAGTAGCAGAACATATTGCTACTTAATCTCTAAAAAAGGGAAATTTCATCACTTAAGCTTTTATTTCTGATTTTGTCAGAAAAAATTACTTCAGTGTCTACAGAGGTTGTAGTGAACTACACTGGCTACAAATTTCAATTATAGCGAGTTTCTTTTCTGAGCACTTACAGAAGTGGCAAGACTGTATACAAACAGTTCTTACCAAATATTGCTTTTCCATCTTAGTTGGAATAAGACTGATGGATGGACATGATAAAGTGAACACTGATTTCTCCTGTGCACTCACCAAGTTTTCTGTCCATCAGAGCAGAGCAGACAGAGAAAAAAATAGTTCAAACTAATGTTATTTCACCGTCCCTAAAGTGGAAGATGGCACATGATAGAAAAAGATAGACTGCATTCATAAAGCCGGCTCAAGTTTTTGGATAGTAAATGATGGGGAGATGGGACAGGGAGAAGAATAGGAGGCAGAGGAATTTTATTTTAATTCCACCAAAAGTAGATAAAATTTAGGCTGTGTGGTCTGAACTATTTTCCCTTAAAGTAGACAGAAGGCATAGGATTGGACGTATATCACAGCATTCAGGTAGGAATGACGTGAAGTATCTGTTAGCGTATTAACTACATTTTGTAGGGTAGGAGAAGCCTAGTGATCTAACAAGCACACATATAAGTGCTTGTAAAATATGTGTCTTTTCCCTTTCTTTGTTTCCTAACTAATGTGATGATTGTTATCTGTTCTTAAAATTTAAAAATAAAAATTTTTATTTGCTTGTATCTTGCCCAGGCCTGTGTTAAGAGCGATTTCAGAACAACTGAACTGATTGAACCTGGAGTCTTCCATCTTGTTGAGCCGTGATTCTTAATGTAGTATGACTGTACTTCCTTGAGACTGACTGGCCGTCACATTTCTCTTCCTCAGGACAACCAAAAGGTAAGAGAGGCTATCTCCCCATAGCTTCCCAACTGACGCATGAAATTGGTAGTTTAGGCATTAATAAAGAAGAAAATATCTTTCACTGTTAGCCAGGAAAGCTTTTTGTGTGTCTTAATATATATATATGGAAATACATGGTCAGGCTCTGAGAGCTGCGGAATGATATTTAATATAGGGTGTTCACTGAAAGAAATGAAAACTAGAGAATGTTCCTCCACTGTGCTCTAGAAGATGTTTTTTGTATTTCCTGCTCCTTTCAAAAGGGCTTTTTAAAGAAAGGAAGTGATTTGACACAAAGGAAAACTAGGATGAGAGAATTACTGTAGGGAAAAGGATGGATTCACAATTGTTTTGATTTAAATCAGAAAATGAAATCCCAGTTTATTTTCCAGTACCTAATTTTAGATCCAGTCATGATTTTTCTGGCAGAGCAGCAGTGCCTTGAAAAATGTTGGTTTAACAGACATGTATTTTATGTCAATTCATCAATATTTGAAGGGAAACTGGACAAGTGAGCCCGCTGGCATGAAACAAGGATATCAAGCTAGTTGGCTGGGAGGCTGTGTGCTTATCCAGAACTCAGGGGTCCCTAACTAGCAGCTGTGCAGGCTGCCTAGTGCTGCACGTTGCCTTGTATGCTGGCTACCTGGCTCCCAGGGGCTGCATGGTTGCCTCGTTGCACAGCAGTGAGGCTTATCAAAGGAATAATTTTTTTGTACTTAAAATTTTCTTTATCTGTGGGATTCTTTTGAATGTGAAACCAGTAGTTGCATGCTTAAATGGAATAAAATTAAATTTATTCTTAAAAGCTGATAGAATAACGCCAAGTAAAAATATAGGAATGGCATTTCAATTAGAAATACCTACAATAGGTATGATGAATTTTGCTAATTCTGGCAGTGTGCTTTTCTGCTGTCATTAGAATTCTTGTGGTGAAGACTACAATATATTTAAAGAAAGTGGAGTTACTAGAAAAGACATGACACAAATGTGTGACTAGTACCATTGAAATCAATACCATGAGTCATAATCTCTCAACATCTGCATATATATTAGTGCTTCCTTGTATTAGATTCAGGGAATTCAAATTAAATAACAGGTGTAGGTGATACAGGAAAAAAAGGCTCCTGAGCCTTGTAAGCTGAAAGCATATAGGATGCATAGGAAAGTCTTTGAGAAAGAAACACAGTATTTATACTGTTCTTTTTATTGTATTATTTCATCCTACTAAAAAATTCACATGACTGGTAGTGACCATTTGGAAAAGGTAAAAGTAGAATTCTTGCAATACTGGCTAAAATGCCCTAATGTTACATACAAAATGTGTAGTTAAAATTGATTTTTATTTTCTCTGTTAAATCTTTGAAATGGAATATATATGCCTGTGTTTTGGGGTTAAAATGGAGATACATATATATATATATATTTATGTTCTTTCTGCTGGAATAGCTTTCAAAGAAAATTGTGCATGTTCTTGTTTAAATATACAAATTGGATTCTATTTCCTTTCAATTTGAAGAAATTAGTACTGCTCCAGTAGTCATAGAAACTGCAAATAGGAACTGACTGTTGAATATAACCAACAGCAGAAATTGTGAATATTGAATAGTTTTCTCAAGTTCCTACATACATAGGAAGCTAAAAGAACATTTCAGAATAAAACGTTGTTAGCAATCTCTCAAATTTCGCAGCAGCAATTTGATTGTTACTTAAGTCTTAATGGCAGCAATTGTTAGGACCTAAGTAAAAGGCTACTCTGCATTTGCTGTCTACTGTCTCTCAAATTAATATTGAAATGTGTTACCTGACATTAGCAAAAATCCCTCTGATTTGTAACACGCTACCATTTATGCCTTACAAACCAAAGAAAGATAAAAGTTGCAAGTACTCCTCTACAGTTAGATGAAAACTTTTGTTATGAGCATATGGCCTTATCTTAATATCTTATATTTACCACTGAAGTATAAAACTTGGGTCTTAAAACTCTGTATTAAGTATCTACGTAGACTCTAAAAATGTATTAGCTGTCTGTAAAATATGTAAACGAGAATATATCAAATTTGTAATTCTAAATACTGTAACTACAGACACTGATGAAGTAATTGCATATGAAATTAGTAATCATGATTATGTGGAATTACCTGATCTGATTTGTATGCTTGACTGAAGAATTATGCACATGAATCAAGCTTAGTAAATAATTCCTACCTTATCCTATAGCTGGCTAATTTAACATCACTGTTTTTTTTTTTGCAATTTATGTAGGAGTGCAGTATTCTTTTGAAATTAGCAGTCTTTCAATAATAATTACCAATATCTAGGAATACATTCTGGTTTGCAAACTTTTCAGCACATAGTAACTATTACTCATTCAATATTTGAATAGTGTTGGTTATTTCTAATTGGTCACACAAACCTCCTCCTTTCTCTGTTTTTCTCTCCTGATTAAAATAATGCTTGGGTTTAGAGTATGTGCTTTAAGAACAGGTTTTCTGCATACATTTAATATGCCCCTCTTGCCTCTAAATCACAGCCTTTGATGTCTTAGAGAGTCAAAATAATTGATAGTGGGAGGGGAACTAAAGATCAGCAGCTTGGTTATTGTCCATAGTAAATACCTGAAGTCAAAATTAGTACTGGAAAAATGTTTTTAATGGGTTTAACAGTGGAATTTGGCTTCAGTTAAATAATTAGATACCAGTAAGGTTCAAAGTATTTTAGGGCTCCTACTGCTATAAATTGGGCAATTACTGGCACCTAATGATATTGCAGAAACTGCAGTGAATTTATTAATAGGGCATAGGGTTGACTACTGGGGCTTGTCAATAAAAGAGTAATCTAAATGAGGCAGTTCCCTAGAAAAGTGAAGGAAAGCGTGTGAAAGGCCCTTCCATGTCTATATTTGCTACACCCTTCAGAACCTTGGGGTGGAACTAAAAGAATTCTAAATATTGTAAAGGATTACATTTCTGTTCCAGAAGGCTTGAAATGTAAAACTCAGACAGCCTTTTGAGAAGCTCCTTGCAGTATGGTACACTGTCCTTAAACTTTTGAAAGCAGTTGCAGAAATTTGGATTACTTCCTGCATTATTTGCAACATTTTCATAACCAGGAAATACGTTAAAATGGAATTTGGTGTTAGGTAAGTAAGTTAATTTGGCAGGTCATTAATTTCTTCCTTTAATATTTCATTAAATGATAACTATATAATCTTTTCATCTTGGAATTCTATATTTATGTCTATCAGAGGTTGTCCAGCTAGAAGAAATGCATTCCTGACAGTCTTTTTAAACTGATCTAGAACACAGTCATCTTTTAATGGACTCAGACTATCCTCATGGATTAAAACTCTTAGTATCACAAACTAGGGCTAAATCTGTACCAACAAGATAACGTGTCAAGCATACTTGAATTTCCGAGTGTAAATGCAGCCAGGAGTCAGCTGCTTCTGTTGGTCTGCAATTTGTCAACATTGTTAAATTCTGGTTTGGCTCCTGTTTGTGCTGGTCTGGGAGCAGAGACCAATCTGTACAGCTAGAAATATGAAAAATGCTGAACATTTACTGACAAAAGTAGCGTCAAGTACTGAGGTATCTGCTTTCCTGGCTGGCAAAAAGGGATGCATAGACCTCACTGTCCTTAAGAGGCCTTGGATGGAGTCCAGAATAGGTTGGGGTATGCCAGAAAGGATAGGTATCCCCACAAGCTATAGATTCTTTTTTTTTTACACATAGTTGCAATAATTTTCCTAATTAATAATTAAAAAAACTGTAAAATTTTATTAGTGTATAATTTCTCTGGAAAGAGAAGGATCACTCTTTACTGGGAGAGATATTTCAAGTAAAATCAACATTCAAACAAAATCAAGATTCTCTTAATGAAATGTATGTTAGCTTTATGGAGATATAAGGATTTTTGAAAAAAAAACAAACGACCAGGTTTTGAAATAACTTTTTAATCTCAAAGAAGAGGTGAAGGAATAATCCCAGCAAAATCTTCAGTTTTGCTGTTGCAGTTCAAATAATGAAGAGACGGAAATGCTTTTTATTTGGTATAAGGATTGACAGCTTGGTGCTCAGACAGAGCTCTAAATTATAATCTAAGATTAATAAACATGCAGATGCTCAGTCTTAAATAGAAAACTTGTAAAAATCCAAGCCTTAGGTTATGTAATTGAATGCTTGTTTGAAAACACTAGCCTACTGCAACTTAAGTTGTCAAGTTGTAAAAGTTGTCAAATTTGGACCACTTACAGGCTGTTGCAATTGGAATATATTTCAGCAAACTACAAGTTACATACACTTGCTCTTTTTGAGACAAAAAAAACCATTCTGAATATCAGGTGAAATAAAGTAGGTCATAAAGATGCAAATTTTAAATTATTTATGGCATAGAGTATTTTTAAAACAGTGGGTGCCCACAGCTGTGGCCTCACATATTTCTCTTTTCAAGTACTGCTGGTCACTACTTCATATTCTGTACAAGAAAAGAATGGCACTTAGCATTTGCTAGTGCTCTGGAGCCACAGATGGCTTTCCAAATGCTACATTTACTCACACCAGTTCTTTGTGATGTTAAATATCTGTTTATTATAATCTCATTTTTGCAAGTAGGAAGGTTCAGTCACTCCTCGAGAGACAAAAAGGGAGAACGACTTGGCCAAAATCACAGTGAGGGCTGGGTTAGGGGACAGTAGCACAGAGTCCCAGTTTTCAATGCGCTTTCTCTAGGATGATGCTCAGAGCTATATAAAATTGGCATGTCTTTTATGCTAGGAAAATCTTATGCATAACATAGAAATTTAATTTGCATTTTACATTTTCTTTAAAATAAAGTATCTGATTTGAAATCATCCAGTGCTAGATGGGGTTTTTTTGCTTTTGAGTATGAATAGATCTATTTGTGAAGAAAGAGGTCATGTATATTGAAAATATCTCCAAGCATTTTGTTGTTATAGCTGTTTAGCTTGAAAATAGGCATTTAGTTAACAGATTTTATCAATTCTCCAGGCTGCAGTCAGGAAGTTCAGCAGAATGTAACTGACAGTTACAGGTACTTTTTCTTGAGGGAATATATTTTACCTGTGGGCTTCATTCCAAGGTGCCATTTAAGAGATTTCTTTAAATGTATGAAAAGTTTTAATAGTTTGAGTCCTGCTTTCCTCTGAGATTACACTCTTTCATATGGTATAGTGGCAGGATGAAATATTTTAAATAGAGAGTATACATAGCGCAAGCCAATTTGTAAAAAGATTACAATGCTAAGAATATTATAGAGAAATGTTTTGTTGTTTGGGGTTCCTGTAGAACAAGAGGTCTAACTCCTTCCTTTAGTTTAAGAGGGAGGAAATACTTTCATTCTTCTCAGGTTTCCCATTTTAGTAAAGTGTGTTCAATTTTATGAACCACCCCCCAATGCTTCTGTGAACTCTTTGAGTAGATTTTATTATTAATGCAAGTCTAATGCTTTATTTATGTTGCCTTGTTAGAAAGCTACTCGGAGAACAAGATGTACATATGTTTAGTGACAGTCTAGCTTGTTTATTTTCAATTTTTTTTCTTGAAAGGGAGAGTGAAGGGTGAAAAAATCAATTTGCGGACCTTTTCACTAAGAAAATACTGCAAAGAAATTATTCCTCTGCAATCTACTGCTCATGAAGGGAAGCAGCTTAGAGAGATCTTTACAGCCAAGGGAATCTTAAACCTAATGCAGCAGGAGGCTATTAAATCATCCCTAGGTTAGAAAAGGAGGCTTATAAGATTGGAATTTCAGTGAAACAAGTTTGCTGTAAGTTAGCAGTTGAATAATTTTTCTGAGCTTATGAATTTTGGATCAAGAATGTAAAAATTCTGCCTTCCCAGAGACACAACTGCTAATATTGTAGATTCAGAGTTTTTTTTCCTGTGTTCCCATTTTGCATTTTTAGAATTCCATTGGGACCTACTCTTCTTGCTGAACAACACCCAAAACATCTGAGTAATATCAGTTCTGCCCTAAGAGGTCTGCAGAACTGATAGTTGGCCTAAAATGTAGATACATTCTAGCATGTTTCATGCTTAAAATGTGTGACACTACAGTAGCCCTTAGTCAGAGAATGAAAAGTCAGAGTATGAAAAGGATACTGCTTTCAGAAAGAACACTAAAAATGGGAGTGAGTAGATTGACACTTGTCTAAGGACATCCATTGCAGCTGTGTCAGACCAGACACAGGCTGTTCAGAACAGAGAAGTGATGATCATTTGAATTAGTTATCCTCCCTCTGTTCTATAGAAAGGCTTAGGGCTGGAGGGGAACTGTTAATACAACTGTGAAATGCAGGAATACACTGGTTATGAATTGTCCAGTTAAAATTTAGGTGGGTAACATTTCCAGTCAACACTTGATATTCCCTCTCCTACTTTTTCTTCCCCTTCCACTACCATTAAAGCTATAAAGACCTTTCATACCTTTTCCAAACACAAACCAGGTTACATTTAGTCTGGATCATTTCAATCATCTTATTTACAGTGTGGCTTCAGAAACAGCTGTGTCACTGCAGCTAAGAGGAGGGAACTGAAAAGCAGTGGGAGAAATGAGTGCTCAGGCGCAGGTATATCAGGGACTTCTTAACCCAGGCTCTAGACACTGGAGTCAATGTCTCAAGACACCACAGCTGTCACATTTTGTAAGTCACTTGATTTGGCAGTAAATCTGTTTTCCTTAATATATGTAAGTGAAGCGTGGTGAGGATCCTGACCCATATCCTGCCCTCTCTCCTTCAAACAGTAATCTCCTTAGAGAAGGACTTTCTTTTACTGTGTGCTAGAACAAATTGGGAAGTCAATCTCCTCTGGAGTGTATGTGAATTTGAACAAATCAAGGAGAATATTTATCTAGGATGATAAATATTTGGGAAATGTTAAACATAATTTTAATAAACCTGGTTATATAAATCTATTGTGGTAGCTTTATGAGGTTGGTCTGTTTCGTTTCATTTTGGTTTGTTTTCCTTTTATTTATATTCCAATATTATGGGAAAATATCTCATAACTGCCTAAGCACACTTCCCAGTTGATTTCTGCTACCATTTTCAGCTTCTGTTATTTTGGATTACTTTTGGATTAATAGGATTACCTATTCTTAGAAAATGACTCAATGATTGAATATAAGCTTGTTTTAACAAATAGTGTTTCTGTTGATATCTTTACACCGTTTTTTTCTGGTTTTGCAAAAACATGCACCAATGTTTTAGGAAATGTTAGGTTCCTTGTTACAAAATCTTTTGTCTGCTCCCCTCCAGAATGTTTATAAGAGAACCAACACAGCTGCCAATGTGCTTCACAGAGAGATCATTTCAGTTCTGTTAGTTTGGGCATAATTTGTTAGAAAAAAGGACAGTTTTCTGCCTGTATTTCCTTGATCTCTGAGGAGAAAATGATGTATGCAGAGAAGCATTTCCAATTATAAATTATTCCAGGTTTTCAACTGGCTGTTTTGAGCTTGATATTCTGTCATGGTTCAAAGATGAGAAGATCAGGCTAAACACACCTTTCTTTTAACAGCAGGTAAGCAGATAAGCATTACAGTAAAGTAAGACAGTGACTGCAATGTAAGTGGGATTTTGCATGTGGTGAAACAATTTTTTGACAGTTGCCCTGAATTTGAGAAACAGGCCAGAGAAATAGTGGCAAAAATATTAAGCTTTTTCTATTTACTTCATTGTAAGTGGAGAAACTATTCTTTATCATAGTTGGAAAAAAAAATTTCCTCTACAAACTTACGCATTTGAAATTGAACATGAATTTTGAATAAACATTCAAATGCTTAATCTTAAATAGAAGACTTGTGTGAATCCAATCATTAGCTTATGTAATTGAATGTTTGTTTGAAATTACTAGTGTATTCCGATCTGTAAGATGCGTTTCGCTGTGTTAAATTAAACAAGCAGTGAAATAAGTGAGATGAAGTAATGGAGGACCACTGGTAAATGAAAGCAGACAAAAAATATTTTTCATATGCTTTCAATATTTTCAAGATGTTAAAATCTTTCTCATACGACATCAGGCTGAGATTTTCAACATAAAAGCAATAGCCAGAATGTGGCACAATGGGGATTTGAACTCTACCATTCAAGGGGGTTTGCTCTAAGGTAGCCCAAGGCTTTTTAAATACTTTCTTTCCTGGCTGTCCTGAGGGAAGCAGAGGGACAAGGGGAAAGATAGGGCTTGACATATTCATGCTAGGGATGGGAGGGCAACTTTTACTGGTGGTAGAAGTCTTTTTTCATAGAATCATAGAATCGCCTAGGTTGGAAGGGACCTTTAAGATCATCTAGTCCAACCGAAATTTTTTTCTATCCCAACTCCTGGATGAGCTTATGTTTGATCCAGTGTAGCTTTTCCCTCTCTGACACCAAAGGCAGGAGTGGGGAGAGAGTCACCTAGGGCTCTAGTGAAGGGGGCAGGGCCATGGGCCCTGGGGAGGTGTGTTGCTCCCATCACTCCATAGCACCTGGTTTGTCCACCCCTAGAACCAGCCTTGGTTATAACAACCCAATGCTTTGCTCTTCTCCCCACTCCTGCAGATAGGTATCTTTCTATATGACCGCACACAGGGCATTCACTCACTCTGTCCTTTAGTAAATTGAAAAAAATTACCCTTAAAAATCAGCATAATCCAGTATTTTCTACAAATAAAACCAACCATCTCATTATTGGTTCGTGAGTGGTATAAACATGATGTTATGTGAAAAGTGGAACCACATGTGAACCAAAGCTCTGAGGAGAAAAGGGACTGCTTATAAGATCTCAGATGAATGGTATTTGGCCTTGAGCTTATATGGCTGTATTTTTAATAAGGCAGGACAGACTATGAATGTTAGATTCAAAGCCTTAAATATATGCTTAGCTGTCTTCATGATATCAGTGTTGACTTGTTTTCATTTGCTGATGAATTACATGAGTAATCAACATAGCATCTATTTCTAATACTTATTTTATAGCACCTATTTCTAATATATCTAAGATTAGATATATTTCTAATATATCTAATATTTGTGGCGTGGAGTCGTGTATTAGTTTTGTGAAATCTGCATAAAACTGGTGCAACAGAGTGACAGTCAGGCCTGTTAACATCATCCAGAGATTTAATTTTCTCTTGTACAGAGATTTTTGTATGGAGAGCTCTAGGTTTTCACACTAGTCTCTTCTCTAAATTTTGAGACAGTAAAAAATGCGTTCATTCATTTCAGTCAAAAAAATTCAGTAAGAGATCTGTATAATTTATTTTTTGAATCCCACTATTTCATACTGACACCTAACCATCTAACAAAAATGTAATGTTTCCTTAGAATGAAAGATAATGGTATGTAAAAGAGAAAGGGAAAAAAGAACTTCTTGCTACAGTCTAGTTTGAACTTTGGTGTCTTGTGGTACCAAACCTAGTTTATCATGTGCATTGCTAGTAACTAAATCTGCAGCCAGGAGCAACTTACATAGTCATCAGCAATAATTTGCAGAAATGACTGAAAATTAACTTTGTTCACAGTTTGCTTTAATTTGTTCATTCCCATCAAGCAATTTCAACAACACTTGCATTAAGTGCTATTTGTCTCTGATCCTGTTCTGGACAGATTATCGTGCAGTTTGACTAATCTTGTAAATTATATCTCTCACACCCATCTTGTATGAAGATCAGCAAATATTCTTTAGGAAGAACTCGGATGTGTTAAGAACCAACAAAGCTGAAAAGGATACACTGTGAAATAGCAATGTGATAACTATGCTTGATTTTCAACCATTGCATATAATCCTATGGCTTTCTATAAATACTAATAGAGCTGATTAAGATTACACTTACTGTTTTGGTTTCTAATTAATGTATGCTAATATATTCAGTGTGCTAACCTACAGGATAATTTGAACAAGAACTGAAATATTCTCTGTAGCTGCAGAGATGAGAGGACCCCCCATAGTCTTCTAGTAGTTTGCAAAATTTCCAGAGGCTGTAGGATAAACCCAAACCTCCGTAGATGTTCTTCATGGAGGCTATTAAGAGACTAAACCAATTGAATTAGACTATTTCCAATACGGTAAAGTAAATGAGAGATTACAGAGGACTCAAATGGTGAAAGTGACTCTATGACAATGAAAAAATAAGGAAACAAACAAAACCAGACTGAATACATGGCAAGTATCACTACTTGAAGTGAGTATTTCAAGAATTCAAGAATGTTAACCATTTTCTTTTTTCATGAAATATCAGTTGAAAATTCATAGTCATTACCACAGCAGTCAGGGACATTCTATGATTCAATGACAGACAAAGGTTTTCTTAATGTAATTTCTGACTTTAAAGTAATAATTCAGGACATAATTATGATATCAATTTTCATGTAAACACAAAATAATTTGATTACACTGGTGATGTTTCAAAACATGTCTTTTCCTGTAAATTGTTTCTTTTTCAAAAGAAACATTACTTGTGTGTTCACATGAAGCAATTCCAACAATACTTTCATTAAAGAAGATTCCCCTCCATTAAGGGGAGGGGATTCCCCTTCATTTAAATTTAAAAAGATACATTTCTTTTGAAAAGACAGTGAGTGACTGAGAACTGGCACAGGTTTCCCAGAGAGACTGTGAAGTCTCCATCTTTGGAGATACTAAAAAGCTGTCTGGACGTGGTGCTGGGCAATTTTTTCTAGATGCTTGAGCAACTGGATGACAAGATGACTTCCAGAGGTCGTTCTCTACCTCAGCCAATTAGTGATTCAGTGAAAAGTCAATTAATTTGCCAGCATTGTTTCAGAGTACTCAAAACAACAATGCCCAAGTACATGCTGATTGTGTAGTGTAATTCTTCTGTTGCATTTCACAGGCCACTTAAAGTTGTCTTTTTTCCCCTTCTTTCATTTGTCCATCTCATTTTGTCTCCTTTTTTTCTGTGTGCTTATCATTTTGCTTTCCTTTCTGTTTCCTGTATTTCTTTTTTTGATTGCTTTTATTGAAATGTGTCTTCTGTCTTGTTCGAAATGCAGTAAGGCTTGTGGCTCTCCTCTGATAAAGAATTTAAAAAAAAAAAAGACCAGCCCCATCCTTGCAAATTTCATTCTTGACTGTGAAGACCTTCAGGGTTTGTTGCTTTGGGAATTAAGATTCTATCCCAAGATCATTGAAAATTAATGACTTTAAATGCAGGATCAATTAATCACAAAAGGCAGAAAGAGAGTAATACAGTGTAGCTATGTCACTCCAAAAACCAAAATTGATTTAGTGTAAAACCCTTTTTTCCTTTTTCCTTATTTTTTTCTCTTCTAGGACTTTCTTAAAATTAGAAAAAGAAAGACACAGTGGTCAGCTTTCCAGAAAGCTTGCTTTTGAATAATTAATGACAATGAATGGTATCAAAGCTTGTCAAAATTACAGCCTCCACTCCAGGCTTGGTATACCTTCAAATAATTTAAAATAGTATCAGTCTTTGCAACTATAGTTTAATTATGCTACTAACATTAACATAAATTTACTGCTTTATCAGTATAGACTTGTCGGTCTTAGAAGTAAAATTAATTTGTTTATACTTTCCTTCTGATTCTGTTTGTTTCAACAAATTGCATAATGTGAGCCTAATCAACCATCAGGCATTCAGCTCAACTGCATTTAATTTCTTCAGTAGAGCAAGCATCCTGTGATAGCTGATGGGCCAAAACAGACATTTTATTTGTTTACATTCTGAATGCACACAGGATAAATAATTATAAACTCGGTACAGTGTGAAATGTCTAACAAAAAGTGTTGTTTCCCAAAGAATATTGGAAGAGGCAGTATAATAATCTTGCAAATTTATTCCAAGAACTGATTTTTTTTGTGTACTACAAAAGCATGAAGATTTGGAAGAGAAAGCTGTAAGAATTGTTCCATATTTACTTCCCTTTTCCTTCTATGTGACTAATATGACAACAGAACATACTTCGGTAAGATGACTATGTCTTGAAAATTATATAAATGCAACCAGGGTAAGGCAAAACATATTTTTGTGAAACAAGCTTCTGTTTATTTTCCTTAAACTGCTCTGATACTGGCACAACACGATGCTAGACATTATTTGTTGTAGAAAATTTCTGTAATAATTTCTGCAACGAAATCTATGCAAAACATTTATTATTTTAAGACAGATGTATCAGATAATTTAGTCTGTTCATCTTTATAGCTTTTAATAATTTTATAGGCATCTGCCTGTTCTAACTTTTTAGAAATTTACTGTTGACTCTTACAACATTTGAGTATCTGATGACCACAATAGGACCTGGTGCTGCTTTTAATGAAGAATTCTTTTGGTATTCCATTTATGCCATTTTAGGATCTTTACTGACTCATTGCTTGATGTAGAGAAGCACTGAATCACCTTTATACTATCCAAAAATAGACCCACTGTCACCCTAAGCAGCCAATGGATTTGTCAGCGCTGAGTAAGTACTTAGAAAAGCAAGACCTTTCAAATAAGGCTTCAGACTCTGCTGTAACTCTTCGTTCTTGTGCCTAGCAACTCTAAGAAGTTTTAAGCAGCAAATACCCTTTAGCAATATGCAATCTACAGGTCAGGCAAAGGAAAACAGGATGGGTTTGTCTCATTCAGTCTTGCTGTGGCGGAACTGTATTCTTCAGAGTATTTTGTTTGTTGTGTTACCTTTGGAGGTAGCCAGCTTCCCTTTGCTCGTGTGTCACTTCTTTTCTCTGAGGCTGCCATCGCTACATATGGGCCAAGTTGGACAAAGAGCAGATACTCTGACTTTGAGACTGGTAGGAAATGGGCTGACAAGAACTTTCTCTTAATTTTCCCCTCAGGATTTAAGACTTAGAATGCACCTTAGCTTTCAATAAAATAGATAAATGTATAGTGCACTAATTAGTCCATGATAAATATGTATATATATACTCTGACCTCTGGGTAAATGCAGTGTCACTATCACTGTAGTTGATCTGCTTCACGTTTTCTGTGGTGCTAGAATATGAACACAGACTGTTACTGTCAAGTTGTCGATGTGCTGCCAGTTGACATCCTCGCTTTCCCTAGGGATCAAGGGCAATGTATATTTGGAAACTGTGATCATACTGATACTAGGTTAAAAGCAGTTGGGAGCTGCTTTAATCTTGATCGGGCCAGGGTTGTACGCCATCAGCAACCTGCTCTCAGAGATGTTCTGGTCTCAGCTGGTGCTAAGTAGTGCTTGACTAGAGTAGAGAATCTTCTGAATTTCCAAACCTGAAGGATGTAGGGCTATTTTGACATTATTATATTGTTTTAAAACTTTTTGTTTGTTTACTTAGCAGACTGAGACAATCCAGTTTAGTTCCTACAGATGACTGCCTGCTGAAATGAAAAATAGCAAGTTGTGGGGCAGTTGAGAGCCTTACATTGCTATGGCAGTATTTGCTACTGACTCAACTTCTCCAGGAGATTTGTTAGCTCAGTCCTGTTTCTGACTTTGAGGACAAGTTCATTTTATTTATTGACAGTTGTAGTTATCTAATGGACCAAATTTTGTCCCTGTTCAAATTATTGAGAGTTTTGCCATTACCTTAAAGGTATCAGGATTTGGTGCTGTGCAAATTATGCCAAAACTCTGTAGCTTTTTATGTGGTGGGGATGGGAAGAGGGAGAGTGAGATCTCTTGCATAACAAAAATTTGGTAGCTTTAAAAATACCAGAGCAAAAAAAGTACTGCATGTACTTGTCTTTACTTTTCTGATTCTCCAGAGAGACAGACTGAACCCTTCCCCAGTCACCCCAGTGCAGGCACACAAACCCAATACAACCTTCATTGACACCTTCCAAAGTTGAATCTTAACAACTGTTAAGAAATGTACCATTATTGGTAGAATTCCAGTCAATTTCAGCAAAGCTGTTTCTTTCTTTATTCTTTTAATTTATTTAAATACCAATCTCTGCATTATTCTGTCATGGGTCTGGAAGGTTTGAATTGGGCGAAGCAACAATGAATAACATGTACGGTATTTATTTTAATCTAATATTTGTACTATGTGGCAGAACTTGTCCTTATCATTCCTAAAGTTTGTGCAAGCAGCTGAAGTAGTATGTCTGTATCTGTGTTCATGTACATATATATTCTTAGTCCCAGACTGTTGCTTTATGCATAGAAAATTATTTCTCTCATACCCATGCGGTTATTTGACATATGTATAAAACATACTTATGTATGTTTGTACTGAATAAAATAAGCAGAGAGTATGTCTTCTCTTCTCTTTAAAAGGGTTTACAGCATGAAAGATACTGTAATGGATGATGTTTGTGCTTTGCAAGATGCAGAATAAAGTGAATCCTTAACTGTTTTTGTAGATCCATACATTTTTTAATGTTTTTACAAAACTGGAGCATCATCTTTTGTATGCACATCCAGAGAATTAAGACAAAAATAACCTCTTAATTACACTTTCACTGAATCTTTTATAGTGTATTTATAAACTGCAGGGCGATGAGGTGTCTCTGTATCTGCTGTTCTCTGCATAAAAGCTGCTAGAAATGTCCTCTGTTATTAGCCACTCTAGCACTGCATTTATGCTGTAATTTATTTTCAGCTGAGAGGAGGCAGATGATATAAGATGTTTTCAATTTGCTAGTCTTACTGGTCAATTTGACAGTGGGAGAAAAACTTCCCTTACTTTCTGATGTCAGCTTCAAGGCTTTATGATGAAAAAATGCTTTTAATGTAGCTAGAGCCTTGTGCATTATCTCCATATTACATTTAACTCCTTGATATGAAGTATAATTAGGACCTGATGTTCCTGCAAATCAAAACTTTGTTATATTGCTAGAGAGATATAAAATATCATTCATCCTGGATGAATGTTCTCTGTGGCACCTGTGTAGACGTCTGTACTTAAGACACCTTTATCATAGAATCATAGTATGGTTTGGGTTGGAAGGGACTTTAAAGATCATCTAGTTCCAAGCCCCCTGCCATGGGCCGGGACACTTTGCACTAGACCAGGTTACTCAAAGCTCCATCCAACCTGGCCTCGAACACTTCCAGGTCTTTATAGTTGAACAGAGAGAAGTTATGATGAACAGTTGGAGTCACATTCTGTTGCTGAGGAGGACAAAGCTCTGGAAAACTGCTGTCTCATCATTACTGCCTTGCAGGTGTAGGAAGGCCATGGCTGGGCATGCACAGCTGCATCTTATGTTTGTTTTGTTGTGCTTTGCACTGGCATTGCATGGTTCTTGACTGTTATTCTGGTTGAAGCAGATCAAACAGAGAATGATAAATTTCATATGAAACATAGCTCTCAGACTGCAGGTATGGAAAAAAGCTGTAGCACTGTTCTGAGAAGTTCACAAGGCATATGCCAAACGAATGTAGCATGCATGGATATGAAAACATTTTTACTTTGCCGCTTCTTGCTTCAAAAAACTTTGTGCAGTCTAATTTAAAAGGGTGAAAAGTCTCTGAACTTAAAGATTGGTTTTTTGGGAGAAAGTGTTATTAGAAGGAGTAGTAAACTAAAACTTCCCATAGGATTTCTTGCTGTAAATGGTTTGAGTTAAAATCTTGAAATAGTCTGTCTCGGTCCAAAGGAGAATGATGACACTAACATAGATGAAGTAGCACAGAAGTAATGATAATACTCCTTGGCTAAGATTATGGCTTTATTTAACTCTGTTTTGCACATACTTGCCTTATGACAGGTTTTCAGCTTGCTGTCTCACTTAGCTACATGTGCAGTTTGGTATTCTTAGCTGAGTGCTATAAGAATTTAGTGGGAAAACAATTTTCAGTCTTGAAGTCTGAAGTCCAAACAATTTTTTTCTGAGTGTTTGAATAGACTTCTCTTCTGAAAAAGTAGTTTTCAGGCCAGATTTCTGTTTTCTGGTTCTCTGTTATTTTAGCTTCAGAGTAATCTGAAGTCGTAGCCATTATTGATTTAAGAAATATTCTTTATAGTCATAAACGCTCAAATTTTCTAAATCAATTCATTGATGAAAAGATGCATTACTTTATTCATTAATTCTAAGAAACAGGCTTAACAATTTTTTAAGCAATATGTGACAAAGGCTTAAGATGAAAAATACTCATATATACTTAAATTTTCAATCTTACCATAATAGCTGCTACATTCTGTGTGTACTAGTAGAAGCATATGCAATCCTGCAAGTCATCATGCACATATACAACTTTATACATTCAAGTAATTGTATTTGCTACAGTGGGATCATTACATGAATCAGACTGGCTTCTGTAAAAGTCTTTGCAAGACTTCGATCGGCCCTCAATGAAGTCTTCATAGTGTGGTTCTTATTGAAATTAGTGGACATTTTGCTTTCAGCAAAAAATTGGGATGAAACTTTTTGAGATCCCAAGAGATTATAGTGGTCTGCATTTTAAAATCTTGCCCTGGAATCTGCACTGCAGCAGAAATGATACTATATCTACTCTAACATAGAGTCCTGAACAGAAGTATACATGCATAGAATTACAGTGAGGAGGCTGCAAAAGCCTAAAATGCACCTAGGATATTGGAGGAGGCGGAGGGGAAGGGCACGTAAGGTCCTCACTTCAGTAGTACTGATCCCAAACATGAACATCCATTGAGCCAACCTTCAGTCTCTTATATATTGTCAGCTCTTTAGCTGCCATATTAATAGCTTATGTTGCCTAGCACTGCAGTACAGTGATTCATATTTCCCCTTCATTGTAGATACATTCCACTTGACCTGAATTAAATGATCCTGAATTTGACTGCATCAAAAATTTCAATACTCATGCCATAATCAAATCTGGATGTAATTAAACTAACTCAAATTTTTATATTATCAATGAAGCAACAATATTGCTCTCCATGTGTGATTTTTGTTATGTACAAATGTTCATGCATTTCTAGGTGGATTAAATAAATTCCAAAGTCATTACGAAGATTAGGCTAACAACAAACTTGAACCCCACTACTGTACGTTGTGGTACTGAAGAAAGGTTTGCATAGGACAAGAGAGGAAGAGCAGAATAAGTAGGATTCTAACTGGATTAATAAATAAGATGTCATTCTAATTGAAAAAACTAATATTCTAATGACAGACTCTCAGTGGGATGCTTACCATATGTGAGGAAAGCATTAGTCATAGTTCAGATGCTTTTTTTTTGTCCTAATCAAGGATGATATTGGTGGAGACAGGAGATGGAGCGTGGCACAGAGCTAGTACGTTTGGTGCCATCTTAAGTGCTTAAAACATGGGGCTACACTCAACTCCTAAGCTCCCTCTGTACAGAAAACCTTTTTCAAAATTAATATAACGAAGAGTAACTAAAAGTGTTTATATTTTCTTAAGGATCTAAAGAGAGACTAGATTTTGGTCTGGCTGGTTTTCATGTTTTACAATTGCCTGAATCAAAAGGAAATAGTAAATATTTACTGCATGGGAGCATTGTCCTGACAGCACATGTTGTATTTCCTATGCTCAAAGAATGCTGTAGTCTAGTCTGTGACTCAGAGGTTAAAGGGAGGATTTCAGTGATCATATCCCTTACAGGTATGTGGACAGTTAAGTAATTTATTCAATATTTTGGATAGTTTAATATAACTTTAATGCCAATCCCATCTCAGGCCCTGTGTTGGCAGAACGTTAGACCCTGGTTTATGAAAGTTCTGCAAAAGGGCAGTAAAAGATGGTAAGATTCCCTGCATTGTGTGGTCTTAGATGAAATATGTCTAGAAAAGACATCAAGAAATCATATAGCCTACTCCTTTTCTCTAGAGCAAGATGAGCTCTTCTTACAGAATTTGTGACAGAAATCTGGTCTGCTCTGTAAAAACCTATGGCTACAGAGAATCACAAGCTTGCCTTGTACTTCCCTATGCTTTCTATTACTAAGTTTTTTATATAGCCTCATTTTAAACACAACCTCTCCCCCTTCTTGTATTTGAAACATATTCTTTCCTGTTTATTTAAGCAGGACATGAGGATTTCTTAATTTCTATTCATAAATTTGAAGTCTTGTCTTCTCTCATTCTTTCCTGTCTAGACTACAGAAAGCCCAGTGCACTCAGTCTTTCCGTGTGTCATGCATTGTCTCCTCTTAGGATTGCAGTGCTTAAATACATTTGGCTTCTTTATTTTTTTGAACTCTGGTTCTCCAAATGACACATGTTACTGTGAAAAACTGTCTGGATATAGCTGGCTGTGTTTAGTGTTCCAATAAAGATCAGCTTAAAATTACATTTAGTGGGGTATATTCCACAGCTGGGGCAATGATTAGGGAAGGAAATGTGTCTGAAGTGGCTGTATCCTTTACTGGATTCTTTTCCACGTTTTAGATTATTTCGTTGCTTCTATTGTTTTGAAATTTCCATTTTTTAAAAAAGGAAAGTGTGAATATTTTATTTTAGGTATTCTACTCAGATACTCTGAGTTTTTAACAAAACATTTTGCTTTTCTTTCTGTGTAAAAGGGCCTATTGATGTGATACTCTAAATGTTAGAACTCCTTGTTCTTTGTATAAAAAAATTAATTCCTTTTTGTCCCTTTTAATCTCTCATAATCTCATATTTTTCTTCCCAAATAGATGGAAGCATTTTTGCTGTGTGGTATCTCCCCAGCCCAGAGTATTTGATATTAAAGATTGATTTGATAGGTCTTCCCAATGCTTTAGAGCTAATATGCCTCTGTTTAGCTTGCATACTTTTTTCATAGAATCTTCTTGTTGGAATGTATTTGCTTTTTCCTGGGTTTGAGCTTAACGAGCAAGTATGTGAGATTACCTGGGGAAACCAAATGCAAATGTGCTGAAGTGTTTGACAAATAATCATACATCAAAGGAGGTAAACACTCCCTTCCCCCACCAAATCTTTAAAATAGCTTACAGTCTGAGTTCACTGCAAAAATTAGCACGTCTATAAAGTTAGCACTTCTGGATAGTTCTGACAACATGCAGAAACAAACTGCAGTGAATGTTCAGATGTCTGGTAACTTCAGTAGATTTTCATAAAATGTGAATTATGGCACCAGTGTCATAATTCAGGGCATACCTGAATTCAGGTTCAGGGTATACACTCTATCTTGATGGCAGTGCTTTAACAGACTAGAGACCTTTTTATTAATTTTAACTTGGGCAAAATTAGTAATAGAATCTATAAACCATATTCAGCCAGAACAAGTGCCAACAGCAATATGTCAGGAATGAATTCGGCCTGTTGCGTCTGTGGGTCTGTTGACATTGCCCTCTGGAGAATGTTCAAAGGACAGGTTTTCCCAAGAGCTAACTACAGCCCAGCTCTTTACTCTTTTCTTACAACAAAACAGTGAGAAAGAAATAAAATGTCATTCACGCTCAGAGCCCAGCAGGTCAGTGTGTTTTGTTCTGGTACTGTCTCTACCTGTTTTGAAATCAGCCAAGCAGTCTGTGCTTTCACCTCTGAATACCTTGCTACTTCCAAAGGAAACTTTCACAAGTTCATGTTCATGGAAAACAAACTTCAGGTGCAGGGGACGAGCAGCATTTCAGAAATTGCAAGTTTTTGGAAGGCAGAAATTACATCTTCTTCATTTCTTGATTTTTAATCTTTGTTTCAGTCACCCTGAAATTAAAGAAAAATTGGAAACGTTAACAGGCTGGAACAGGATGGATGAGAGCAGTATACATTTCACTCCTTGCCTGTGTTATTTTACTCTTCAGTTTCCTTTGATTCCTCAGCAGGTACTGATGGAGGTGTCAAATGTTTCTGGAATTTTTGTGCATGACAGGACTAACACAAGGGGTACCCAATAGATAATAGTCAAGAAACTCCTCCTCTTCACAGTAAAACACTCTTATTTATCTTGATTGGTAGCACATTATGTTCTAATATCAAAGATGGGCTCTGTTCTGCAGAGATATTTAACATTACTAAATGATGTATTGTATCATCAAAATGACTTCATGATTTAAAACAAAACCCCAATTCAGGTAGTGCAGTAATTAACCACTTTATCATCAGGCACTATAAATTACGGGTTTTGTTTGTTGTTGGGTTTTTTGGGGGCTTGTTTGGTTGTGTTTGGTTGTGTTTTTTACAACAGCTAATGCCATAAAATAGAGGTACTTCTGGTCATATTCAAATTACTATAATTTTTAAAAAGATAAAAGCTTTAATAGGAATATCTTTAGAACTGAGGCAAGATAGTTCTTTTCAAAGCAGCCCATGCCCTAGAGGGAAGGTGTAAAGGGTTGTACATGCCAGTTGGTTCTGAAGACTAAAGAGAGGCTGCAAGAAGGGGAAGCCATTACAACCCTTTAAGAGGTATTTTAATTTTTTTAGCTGGACATCTCAACTCCATCAAGGTCAGGGGTCTGTGTAGTGACACACAAGACATAAGGAAGAGTTTTCAGTCTTCAACAAATACAGTCTAAACAACTAGACAGAGCAGATAAATGAAACCAACAGATGGAAGGAAGTGTAGGAAGAGAACAAGTAATAGAAATAGCTGCATATTTTAACATAAATGAGTTGGATTCACAGTTCTTGACATATCACTGTCTATGACTACAACAGCACTGCATGTTCAATGTAGGTAATTAGTTAGCATCTCTTCAGCCACTAAACCAAAGTTCACATGGCATCTTTTGCTGAATAGTATAATTTAGTTTTACATTTTAAAATGTTGCTTTGTCCTCAGTGTCAACAGAAGTTGCTGACTTTTGAATGTAAAAAGTAATGATTGTGGAAATTTTTAGCACTGGCTTTTGATTTACCTGAAAAATGTCAGTTTGTGTTCAGGAAGGGAAACTGACTCTTTGTTTCCAGCTGAATTTGCAGTTCTGCTTTCAGGGTAGTAAGATATTGTTACATGATACTGGGTTCATGTCAAAGTTAAAGGTTTCTTAAAAAAAAAAAAAAAAACCACTGACAATACTGTATTATTGAATGTACTATTATTTAAGTGACCAAAGATCTGTAAATCATTGTCTGATAAATAGCAACACATTACAATGACAGATATCTTAGTGTTGAGCCAATGTATTGTAACAATATGCAATAACCCAACTTAGAAAGTGATTGAGTGCAAGAAATTCTTCTAGAGGTATAGAATACTATTCTAATGGAAGAAAGACTGGATAGGCACACTGTTTCATAAGCAAGCCATGCTTATATACAGAAGCTAGTTTTTACTTGTATGTAGACTTATGTTATTGAATATTTAACCACTATAATGTCAGAGAAAAATGGCATTAGACTTGCTCTGGAAGTGCCTTTTTTTCCTCTTTCTACTGACCAGAGAGGGAGATCTCCCTCCCTAAGCAGCAGCGTCCAGCCTAGGCCAGATGCCTAAATTCTAGGTGTCAAAAGATTAGTTAAATGAATCCCTCGCTTAAACTTTGTAGTTAAAATGTAAGGATATCGGGAAGTATCTTCAGATGAACTCATAAATTGAGTTTAAGTTTAATGAAGCAAAAAGTATCAAATCCTTAGGTGTTCTGTGATTGCTTTATCTATATACTCAATCTGAAGCAAAATCTGAGTAAGCAGTCCAATGAGTTTTGGTCTATTAGGTTTTCCTTTGAAGCCATGAAGAATATAAACGTACCTAGGAAGCAAATATTCCTGTTTGCAAGCTCTTACTTTCAAGAGCAGTTTCTGTTTGGTCAGTTGGTTTTGCAGCTTTAGCAACACACAGACAGGATTCCAAGGACACCGGCCTTCTGTTACCCTGATTGTAAGTCTTGCCTATGAAGTCAATAGGATTGTATGCATTTTATAGGCTTAGTTCATCATATATTTTTATGCCATGTTCTCTTGGAACTTCTCTGCAACCTATCACCCTTGCACCCTATTTATAAAAGTCCTTGCATTTCTTCCTGTTTTACTAAGCGTCCATGTCTTGCACCCTGTATATAAAGGAAAATAATTGGCCTTCTTGGTCTGAACCTTTGCCTTAGTTTCCTTTCCAAGCTGTTATGAATAAATGTTCCTTCTTGGTGTTTAAACTAACATGCTGATATTTTTGGTTGTTGATTGATCAGTAGCCTGTTTAGTATCTCTTCATCATGCCAACAGCTACTCTCTTGATCTTAAGTCCTACTTCTCTTCCCCCTTTCCTGGAGCCTGCATAGTATTTTCAGACTTCTAAAGCAGGCAGTTCATCAGCAAAGTATTTGTTCAATCTACTTCAATTCACCCCATTCTGAAAACGACATAGTGAAGGCATTACTTTTTCCATGGTCATATTAAAGAGTATCAGGAATAGGGAATCCTTTTTCATTATTTTCGTACTGGTATTAAATGAGACGAATTTTTACTTTCTCACACAGCAATTTTTATAAACAAGCAGTTGTGCTGCCTTATTATATAGTAATGAATCTTTAATACTCTGCCGTGATATAAGCACTGTTTCACAACATATTAAGTTGATTTTTTCTCCCCTGAAAAACTGTGTTCTGACATGTTCCTTTCCTTCCTTGAATAATCATGAATTTAAAACATTTTTTTCGCAGCACTAGACAAATATGTCTGTAGTTCAGACTGAGATTCCCTCTGTCTTTACTGCATACCCTATTTATTCAATTAGATGGCAGGCGTCAAAGCTGCCTTTCTGTTCTCTTTCAAGATCCTGGACAGCTCATTTGTGTCCTGAGTCAATAATTAATTACTGTGGGATCTTCTAGATACCTGTGCATGCTTGTGATAGTTTTAATCAGAGATTATATTTTTCACAAGTGTAACTTCAGATATAATAAAACTAATCTTACACTGTTTTCCTTAAGTGCATCATGAAGGACTTAATTCGCTGAAGTTAATTTCCACAAACCTTCCTTCCTATATTCTTTTGCAAGGTAGTCACTTGGAGTAATTCTTACGATGTATCCTGGGCACGTCCACTACGTTTGTTCAAGTTTGCTACAAAGCATTATCACGTATGGAGAATATGTCATCTGTTGTTTTTTCCCTGTAAACATATTGATGTCATCCCATCTTAATGGGTAGCATAATGTCCTTCATTATAGAGCTTACGCCCCCTAGTCTTTCCTCCCCAATAAAAGAGTCAAAATTTGCTAATTTTGAGAGGCTCAATTCTCCAAAATGCCTTTTTTTGGGCAAGGCTATGATACAATACATGTTGCCTCCAAACTTTGGAGCGATCAAAACATTGATGTGAATATCCTAATTGTCATCTCTTCTTTTCGATGCTTGCTTGAGCATTTCTTAACAGTTATGCTTTTCATAAAATAACCAGTCTAAATTCCTAAAGTGTAGATTTACCCATAATCTTTCCTGTGTTGTTTGATCTAAGAAAGAGAAAATATCCATAGGGTGACCACTTTAAGTTAGGAGAGAAAAAATCAGCATGTCCCATCCCTAAAGTTCATGCAGTTTCTTGAGAGATCATCTATAAAACACCAAATGTGTGCCAGTTTTCATGCTTACAATATCAGGATTTTACTCAAGGGCAGAGAAAATAGGTAATGTCAGGGCTTCTAAAATTTCATATACTTTTAATTTGGACACATACAAAAATGTGGCAATTCAATTAGAAATATAACTCGATAAGTAGAAGCCAGGATGGGGAAGTAAAGCCCCATTTCTGCAATTGTTTCTTCACACAGAGAACTTATGCCTGCTCCAGGATTCACGGAAGTCATTGAGCTGCTGTGTGTATTGAAAAGCAACAGTCTCAAGCTCTAGAGACTACTTTGATTCAGAGGTTTAGAGAAAAATTATGTATGTGTGCATTTCTTGTTCATTTGAGTTAGAAAACTAAACATAAAGCCAATTCTTTCTAATTCTGAATCAAGTCAAGCGGTGCAAACTCAATTGAATGAATTTTCCATATTATTAGCTTTATCTGTGAGACTGCAGTGTAACACTACTTTTTGTTATGCTTAACACTAAAATGTATCTACTTAATACACAGGAGTAGTTATGTGGTTTCAAAACAAATAGAGATAACCTCATTTTACAGATATCATACTGTATTAGTTCTGTTTTGTGCAAGATGGCAAATGGTAATATTAATTAAAATGCATCAATGTCAAATAATATTTCTGTTAAATTTTATGGAAATAATTTCCTCAAATGTATTTATAACTGAGATGTATGCCAGCTAACAACTATGATTTGCAAGCTCTTTGTTCTTCTGAAAGTGTCATAAACCTTACTGACAGGTTCTAAGCTTTATTGAAGTCATTGGTACTAAGCAATGAATAACATTCAACTCAAGCATCTTTGAGAGATCCAGGCTTGTAACATTACTTGTATATAGAAAACAGAATGACTGACTGGAAGTGCCATTTTCTACCTGATTATAGTACATACATGCGTTGCTGAGTGATGATTGTTAACTTCAGTGGAACAATCTGCATGCTTCTGGTGGGACATAACCTCGGTGTACCAAGTTTCTAGGATGCCACTAAAAACTAAGAGGTGAATGACTATTTGAGGGTTAAAAACAAATGTAACAGCTAAATATGCACATCTCTGGGTTGCTCTTTTTTAGGCAAGAGAAATATATACATAAAATACATAGTTCCTCTTAAACCTCACCAGTTACTTTTTACCATCAGTAAATTTTTTCAGAGGCTCAAATTTTTCACATTTGCTTTTGACCCAGAAATACTATATAAAAACCTTTTAAAAAAGCTTTTCTGTCCTGTATCCTTTCTTGCTGCACGAGTATTAAGACTGGTGGGCCCACCCCTGCATGTGTTTGGCTTTGCTAGAAGTTTCATCTGTTTTTCCAGACCCTTTTTTTTTTTCCCCAGATGTTATTGAATTTGTTGTTGTTGTTGTTACTTTGTCAGAATTTATTTTGTATGCCAGCTTCCTATATGGATTTCTTCAGCAGGACACCTGGTTTGAGTCAAATTATACATAAGCATGCAGAAGGCTTCCGATTTCCTGGAATAGCTAAAAGATGATTATGCTAAACAATAAATCTTTAGGTTGTGAATAATTTGAATTTTCTGCATTGGTTAGAGACAGTGATTATTTTAATCAGTGAATTGTAAGAAGCATTTGACTGAATTGATCTAAAAATACATTTAAATATCTTCTGCAAGGACATAGGGACGTATCTTAAGATTCCTTTGATAGATTTATTTTTTTGGGAGATGCAAATAATAAGTGGTCATATCTTTAGTCAACATTTTAGGGTTTTTTTCTAGATGTGAAAATAAAATTAAGTAGATTAAGAAAGGCAAAGTGCTCAGAGTGCAAAAGAATGTGAAAAAGATAAAATATGGACACTTATGCAAGTATATACAGTAGCTAAGGGGAGTGGGTAGCTTAAAGCAAATGAACTATTTACCACAAGGGCACTGAGCACTCGCTTCTGTGTAGTGGTAACTGCAGTTACAATATGGTTTGTGTAGCAATGAAAGAATTTAACCTCAAGGGTCATAAGTTTATTCTAAACAGAGAGTATCACCTTGTGTTACCAAGTCCTCAAAATTCTACAGCAGGAAGCAAGAGTGAAAATATGCCAAAAATAAATACCAGTCCTGAAGTACTTCCCCACTGGATCTTGAGCTTTGCCTGCTTACGTACAGCAGAAGAATGGTACGGTGACTAAAGCACAAGCTTGGGACTCAAGGTGTTTGAGGTTAAATTCCCAACCAGAGTAGGAATTTCTTACAAGACCTCAAGCAAGTCTTTTTATCTGTGTGTGCCTCAATGTCCTCCCACAAAAGGGGTACAATGATTTTCGTACAATTTGTCTTTTCCACACATATGCATTATAAGCTTTCCAGTGTAGGGTCTGCCTCTTTCCTGTGTGCAGCATTTGGCACAATGACACTCTGTTTCACAGAGTCTTACTAAGGATTGGTCTTCCATGCAGTTTTCCCACATACATGTACGTAGGTATGGAGGGGTCAGCTCATCTGTGTTCTTTACTTTCTTTGTATTGCTTACAGCCTGGTTTGATCAACAGGCTCTGGGCAAATATGACACCGTATATCAAGCTTGTTGTTTTTAATGATAGACAGGAGTCAAAAGTGCTTTTCTAAGTGGCATGATGAAATGACAGATAGTGAGGAAGCAAATCTGAGAAAGGGTGTGTATCTGAAAATCTGATTGCTTTTTTCCAGCAGTTATCAACTGGTATAAGAAAAGATACTGTCTCTTTCAATGACTCCTGCCTAACTGCATAGGTATTCTAATCAACAAAAAAGTGAACACCCCCTTCTTTGGCAAAGTCGTCATAACAGCAGAAATATTGCTTACCCAAAGATAGTTTGCAATGCAAATGTGAGTCATGTTAAGAAAAGAATGATAGGTCAGCAAATTATCTCTTTCCACCGAGATGATTTTATGCTGACTCATTGACAATATTGGAACCATAGATTCACCCGTTATTGGAGCACATTGAGTTACAAGATGGATCAGATATAAAAGACCTCTATGACCTTGTTTCTCTGCTCTGATGGGAAAGAAAAACTTCTTTCATTATGCTTTTCCACTGTGGGTCAAATTCTCAATGAGTAGATGTTCAGCAATCTGCAAAATGACAAGAGGGTATTCTCAGGTACAGCTCTTGCACCAAATCTGAAGCATCACTAACAATGTAGAAGCCTTTTTGGGACATAGATCACTCTTTTTGTGATGTAGGTCCCATTCAGGTGATTGTATTTCACAGCATTACAACTTTGAAGCCAGATTTTGATTCCGTATTTTGTTGGTTTACCCAGGATATTTCATCTAAAAGGATATTGACTTTTAAAAGGTGCCAGCTGTTCCTCAACAGTTAAACCTGCCCAAAGGTATAAAACTTTCAGAATGGCAGCATAAAAATATGCCACATGTTTTGAAACGCGGCTGACTACACTGGCACTATGTGCTGTTATTGTCAGCTCTGAGGTGCTGGACACCCTGAATCGCTTCAGAATCATCGTTGCCAGGGAGAAGGAATATCCCAAGAGAGAATTTACAGTTCCTCTGATACATACAGCAAGAACTTAATCTAAATTTGGTCAAGTAATTTCTATTGCTTAATTTTACTTGTGTGTTAGTTATTCCATTCTCCGGGTATGCAGTCTGCATCTCTACTTACCTCCATTATCACAACATGGAGAATGTCTACTGAAAGACGCTGTTTCTTCCTTTATGAGCTTTATTGTTCATTCCTAACTGTGAACCCAGTAGCATCCTCACATAATCTATAACTAATTGTGACAGACAAACACCATATTCTATTATTCTTGTTTTAGCAATTAGTATATGTAAATTGCATTGTTCATGGGAATAAAAGACCTCTCTAGTGAGGCAAACATATTTATTACTCTTACAACAAATATGTTCTCATTAAAAATAAATATGCATACATGGAAGTAATAAAAATACAGAAGACAGTGTAACACATGTTGAGTATGTTTGTACTTGTGTTCCGTTTTAATAGAGAAAGGTTGTTTTTCATGCAAAGATTTGTCTTATATCATGCATGTATGTCTACATGGCAGTGTCCTGCAACAGCATTGAAGGCCGCTAGTTTGTACATTAGTCTGGCACACAAAACAATTCCACAGAAGTCATTTAGTCATCACTGGCTGCTCCTGTAAATTCACGTTGTCAGTGAATTTATGAAAGACAGCTGCACAGAGCAAAGAGGCTGCTACCAAGGCTGGCACCATCTGGCCCTTTGCTCAAGAACCTATTGTTGAGGCATACTAAAGCGAAAACCAGAAATGTTATTTCTTGCACCATGCTTAAACTAAAACCTCAGTTATTCGGAACTGTCACACTCATAACTTGTGGTCACTAAATGATGTCTGAAAAAAGAGGTGAATATTACTTTGAAATGTTCTCACAGAATTAATATTGTAATTAATACAATTTGACATTAACTACTAGGTTAATAGTGTAGTGACAATGACAAAATCATAAAGCGGAAGAGTTTATAAACTGAGAGCCAGACAAATCTACATGCTTTTAGAACAGTAATATGCTGTAGTACTTCTATACTTTTCACCTCTTTTCTGATGCAGCTGTTATGGCTTACAGAATAGATTAGAGGTTGTACAAGTGCATTTTCCATGCTTTTTGTTTGACAGGCAGAATGAGAAACCCATAGTGTGTGCTACACACACTAGTGCATATTCATTGCGTTTTTAAATGGAGATATAACCCAAGCTGCAGGAGTATGTTCTGGTCTTCAGTAACTATCATCTATACAGAATAATTCTACTGGAGTTAATTATGACTAAAAGCACAATTTGGGTTATAAATCTGGTACAACATTTTTAGTGTATATATTTGATTTCACTTTCTGTAGTTGTTTATTTTGAACCGGAAAGGCAGTTTGGTAAATACTTATGGTACATATTGAGGCCTATATCTTTGATAGCTGTCAATGGTTAAAATTATAAGAGCAATCTGTTGTCAGCTGAAGTGTTTCAACTAGTAGCATTCAATACTGGTATTCTAGTATGTTGGAAATGGCTTCTGCGTAGCTGACCTTGCCTTCAGGCAGAGAGATGGTCTAGATGACTGCTGAAATTTATTCCAGACCATTTTTTTCATGATCTATTGCCTTCTTGTCTTCCTTTCAATGAAAGAAATGCCTATTTGTTGTTAATACTAACTAGGAGAACGTATGTTTTTCAAGAAGTTCTGATTTGGTGAGCTACCATAGCAATGAAAAAAGTAGAACTAGAGATATCTTTAACAGAAATAATAACGATCCTGATTGTTGCATCTTTGCTTACAGATATGGGATGGTATCAAGTAATATAAGCTTCCCATTGCTGGATTCCAAAAACGGTATTTAAAGTTTTGAGTAATGTGATTGATATCTGTATGAACCCCGTGATCTCAAAATTAGGCCCTTTTTAGGTGCCACAGGCTGGGCACCCAGAAAGCTTTTCAGTAATTTTACATAGGAGGTAAATGCATGCATTTTGAAATACATGCTATTTTTGAAATCTCATTTAGAGCTAAACTGAGGAAAAAATTAGTTTGTGTTTTGATGAACTTGGAAGCAGTTGCCTTGATGTGTTCTATGGATGAAGTTAACAATATGTAGATGGACTCTGATATGTCTGAAATGTTTGATTTGTATTAGGTAAAAGACTAGTGTATTTAAGAGTTCTGTTGGGCATGTCACAGGTTAAAATCCAGTGTGTTTTCAGTTGTTTACTAGCGAACTTTCTAAGAGCATGCTTCATTGGGCTTTCTGCACTTTGTGTGCTCTAACATAAGTGTTGTGACTGGGAAGAATGATGAGCAAGAGCAAGAAAAGCTGTGTGAGCCCTTACCCACCCTCTTTGGAGGTGCCAGGCTTCAGCTCCTTAGCTACTGGGCAGTCTTGGGAGAAAGCAGCAGACTCTTGAGGAGAGAGGCTTTGGATACTTAGGCAGCGTGGAACTTTTGATGTAGCTCACATACAGTTAGTGGCATATATGGAGCATTTTGGAAAGCCCTGCACTACAGCAAACAATGTTGTGGCCAAAGGGTCAAATTTTCTAAGGCTAAATATTCACCAGTCCATCTTTCACCATCTGATGTTCTTACAAGCTACTCAGATTCTTGACAGTGAATCTGCCTGCTTTTACTTTGTTTCTTCAAGGGGAGCTTAGCTCTACTGACATTCTGTGTCCTGGATATAAAGATCTTTCTGAAGATCCTAGTTTAAGCTTTTTGAAATACCAAGGGTACCTCTTACTATTCTGGGGTTTAAAAAAAAAAAGAAAGTGAACAGGCAGAGGAAATAATTGGAGACAAAAGTGGATTAATTTGTATCCAAATGGAAATATATATGTCACTTAAAGAAATTACTACCAGTAGATTAACTTTTTGTAACACTATACAAAAAAAACCTGTTTGTTTTTTAATTTTCTTTTTCTTGTAGAAGGTAAAGAAAATCTGATAGGTACTTGTGTGTGCATACATATATATATGCAAAATCCATCCTTTCTATTTTCTGAAAGTGATTCAGAATGTCAGCTGAGTCAGCACAGACTGAAAGAATATGATTAATATATGTCAGTGACACGTACCCTATATATAAGATAATGTTCTTAATGTACTAGACCCTTCCAGAATTCCTTACTGAATCTCAAGTTTATATGTGTTGGTCCAAAAGCTAGTCAGAAGGAAGGAAAAACAGTGTCTCACCTCCCCTCCTCAATGAACCTGTGATAATTTATTTACATTTTGATCACATAACTGAAACATGTTTCTTTTCTGTTTTGAAGAAAGCAGGCACTCCTATAGAATTTTTGAGAGAGAATTTGTGAGTAATCCCACTTAGTATCTCTGTTTTCAATGTGGAGCTAATAAATAATGTAATGATTCTATGTGTTCCATAGCTTTTAGAAAAAGGGTTTACATGGACTAATTGTACATGTAAGAGTACACGTAGTCAACTTGTACATCTATATTAGCAACTCAGGGTGAAGTAGGGATATTTTTTGGTGCACCTTTGTGTTGTGTCAGTACTGGGGTATGCATTCAGCTGTGTCAGTGGTGTGCTCAAAGTGGTTTCATTCCTTGAGATTGAAATTGTGTACCTGGTTGCCATCTGGAGTACCCACTTGGAATGTGGAGGTGGCGTTCTCCAGCAGTTAACTCTTACGCGTGGTGTGCACTCAGGCATGCAGCATCCCGTCTAGACTCATCGCTAGTAAAGAAGCAACGTGGACACTCTGTCCTGGAATTGTGATAGATGGCAGCAAAATGAACTCTGATCCTTCCTGCTTTGGATACCTCACCCAGTTATGTGGATGCACCTTATGTGATGTTTAAGTCCCTTGACGGCCATTAATGGCTACTCTGAAACACTCCATGGCTGATAAGGGAGGCGTTAATGGAGCAGAGTCCAAGATCAGGGGATGATAAACAGCATGAACAAGTAGCCATTTTCTAAACACCCCTATAAGCTTTTGAATTTAGTCCAATAAGCCTGTTAATGGAGACAGTAGCTTAGAACATTTCAGAATTAAGCAATATGAAAAATCAAATTGAATCAATTAAAAGCCTGCAGTAAACACAATAAGCTACTGTAGAATGAATATATTTTTGAGGAAAGTGACTACATTATAACATGCCTAAAATGAAATGGTGAGGGAAGTTTTTAATATTCTTTTCAAAGTTTCAAGTATGGTCAGAGTTAGTTGTTTAGATATTAAGCAGGAGAAAGTAGAGGTCTGTGCTCTGTTGTTTTGAGTGACATTTTGTGTAATGGATTTGTCAAAGTAAAGATGAAATGGCAATTACAGGATGAGAGAAAGGAAAAGAGAGAAGGAGCAGGACAGCCAGGTACCAATAGCATAAAGAAACACATAAAAGCCGTAACTGCATGATACGGCTGTCGCGACTGTATGCCCTGCTACTTCAGCACTAAAAATACATTGGGAATTAATATTCTTGTTCCTAGAAAACTGTATAAGGATTAATTTTTGTACCACTTCCTTGTTTAAAAGAAGGAATTCTGACAACGATAGGTGAATAAAAGCTCACATTTAGTGAAAATACTTCTACTGATTCCTTTTCACTTCTGGAAAATGGACAGTTAGATATGTCTTTGAGGGAAGTAAGATTCCTTAGCTCTAATAGCATGAGGTAAATAACATGCAAAGTCTTGTACATCCTGAAAAGCTTTACTTCCCGTCACCTCACTGCAGATGGTATAAAGGTTCTTTTTCCCAGTAGGGTTACTTCCATCCAGGAAAGAGAACAAGCCCCATTTTTTATTCTTTAAATTGGCGCAGCAAGGTAGCCATTAGGGAGTTCACCACTCCAAACCTGTTGATAATGACTCTCCGTGTATGACTGCCTCTTTCTCCAGTTATCTATCACAACCCCCTTGTTTCTTTTTTCTGTATTTGGCCTTTTATCTTCCTTTTGTCATTCCAAGATTTATTCCAGCTGCCATTTTCTCCACTTTTTTCTTACAAATCTTCCTCTAATCTTCCTCTCTCACATCTTCTGTTTTTTGTTTTCCTTCTCATGCATGTATGTGCTTATAGAGATTTTTCACTAGCTTTATCACCATAAAAACCTCCTGTGACTGCAGCTGGTACACAGTATGTCTTTCCCCATGTTATCTTAGATACTTCTGTGTGATAATCGAGGGTAGATCTTGAGTTTTCAGAGATCATTGTACCTTACGACAGGCTACTAAACTGGTGTTTCAGAAAGGACTGACAGATGCTTCTGTTTCTATACGTTGTTGTCAAAGCTGCAGGATACTGGCAACTGCAGGACACTGGCAGGTATTCAGATGAGACTCGGATGAGAATGACTGGAGGAGTTAAGCACTTCCCATTAAGTATATTGGCATGGTTTCAGAGGGATCCTCCCGATTTCAAGGAAGGAAAAAAATTCTATTTAAAAATTAAAAAAAAAAAATCTTTACTCTTAAGATATTTGTAACAGTTTATCCATTCAAGGAATTTCAAGGAGAGGATCTGTGAAGTGTATTCTTAGGATTCCAGTAGCATTCAAAGCAATTATATGGTAAAACTTTTGGCATCTCTACCTTGTGGCATCCTGGGACAGGTCTGCAAACTTCACTGTGTAGTTATCCATTAATTACATTGCGATCTATCACTCTTATCAAAAGAAACAGGATGCGGACATGTCTGTTAACCAAACAAAAGCACAGTATCAAACAGAATAGTTCCCTGAGAAGAAATGCATTTGGCAATGCAAAGAATAGCATGGAATGCATAGTAAACAGAGCACACATTTCTCAGCAATAGATTAGCCTAAATGTACATAGGCAATTCGCATTTCACTTTGTGTTATTGTAGCTCTGCAAACTATTATGCTGAAAACGCCAACACAATCTTGCTGCAGATTGAACTAAATAAAGCATTTACTTTGGCTGCTTGTAAATAAATGTTGCCAGATTTCCCCAATGCATTTGCAGAGTTTATTTCTAGGTGGTGTTTGGTGGTTTTTTTTTGTTTGTTTTTACTGATTAATGTTAGTACTGGGATTGGAGATGCTAGTTTATTGTCACAGAAAACTACCTTGAGCACCTTATAGTCTGGGGGCTGCACTGATGAATTAGAGTTTAGGAGTCTTGGGATCTTTTTAATCATTAATCTGCTGTTTGGCTTCAATGAGTCACTTCTGTTTTCTACATTGTGCCTGTTTTTGCTAATTAGAGGGAGAGAGAGCCGTCTTCTGCTAGGTGTTAATGTACTACATATCATCTACAGGGCAATGTTCATCTTGGTTGTGACCTTAGTGCAATAAAATAAAAAATAATCAATCAGTCTATTTACCAGTTAACTAAAGAAAAGGATGACCAACTAATGCTGTTCTGTCTAGTCGTTATCATGCTGTAAAACTTGGCAGACCATTGTTCTGATTAGTTAGATGCTCAAGGTATAGTAAGGCTGATAAGTACTGGAGTCTAAGTTATAACTTTGACTTGCAGCTTATTGGACCATCCTGGCTTCTGTTGTTTAAAAGTTCATCATTCTAATGGCCAATGACATATGTTATATAGATACTTGAATGTATCTTCAGCTTAAAATAAACATGCAGGGAAGGAAAATGGGGAGACCAGACAGGAGAATGTTATTTTACAATTTGTGAGTTGAGACAGAAAGCCCACAGACCTTAGCTAGTGTAGTAATTGAGTTCAAATGTTGAGAAAATAGTTTAATATTGTGTCTTTTCATGCTGCATCTCTGTAAAAATATCATCATTATTATAGTAATCATAAAAATAAATGCAGTGTTGCCATTGTTTAGTAGACTCTACTATCTGCAAGAACTAGGCAATACCACACATTTCATCTGAAGCAAAATTCTTTGCACAGTGAATACAAGCATTTCCATTAAGGCTGAAGATGAGCTACTGTGAACTCCATTTTAAAATATAGATTACAGTTTATGCTAAATTCTTCTGTCTTTACACTTTATTGTTTTCCATTTCTCAGAATCTGACAGATGTGCATCAGGGCAGAGTGCCCTATAAAACTTCCTGCTTCAAGAATTCTTGATGGAATTGTTCAGTTCTGCCTGTGCAGTTTCAAATACATTTATTTTCTAGCTTATTTTAAGACAAGACCACAAAGAGCTAAGCCAAGTGCAGTAGAAAGCAAATGTAGAATTATGTCCTACCTGGCTGGTGACTGGGTATCTAGCTGTACAAAAGAAATTGAGAAATACTTTATAAAGCCTTAGATTGTAGTTCTAATATATTTATCAGTATGTAATTTCTGTATTTGGTAGACCCTGCAGGAATACATTAGGATGTAAGGATGTCCTTGGAACACGCACAGCAGTTGGCCAGGAAAGCCGACTGGTGTAAGTCGCCTCAGTTTGAACCCACTGAGGACTAACTCCATGGAGAGATGTAAATGACTGACATGGAGTTCAAGGTACACATATCCCAAAATCATAGAATCATAGAATGGTTAGAGTTGGAAGGGACCTTAAAGATCATCGAGTTCCAACCCTCCGGCCATGGGCAGGGACACCTCCCACTAGACCAGGTTGCTCAAAGCCCCATCCAGCCTGGCCTTGAAGGCTCCCCGGAGCTTTTTCTTCTCCAGGCT
>KZ505764.1:498729-521789 GCA_002844005.1 Limosa lapponica baueri | reverse complement strand
CTTCTCTGGACAACCTGTTCCAGTGCCTCACCACCCTCACAGTAAAGAATTTCTTCCTAATATCTAATCTAAATCTCCCCTCTTTTCAATTTAAAACCATTACCCCTCATCCTATCGCTACACTCCCTCATAAAGAGTCCCTCCCCATCTCTCCTGTAGGTACTGGAAGGTTGCTGTAAGGCTCCCCGGAGCTTTTTCTTCTCCAGGCTGAACAACCCCAACTCTATCAGCCTGTCTTCAAAGGAGAAGTGCTCCAGCCCTCTGATAATTTTTGTGGACCTCTGCTGGACCTGTTCCAACAGGTCCAGCAGGTCCCTGTCCTTTCTGTGTTGAGGACTCCAGAGCTGGACACAGTACTCCAGGTGGGGTCTAATGAGAGCAGAGTAGAGGGGCAAAATCACCTCCCTCGATCTGCTGGCCACACTTCTTTTGATGCAGCCCAGGATGCGGTTGACTTTCTGGGCTGCCAGCACGCATTGCCATCTCATGTCAAGCTTCTCATCCACCAGCACTCCCAAGTCCTTCTCCTCAGGGCTGCTCTCAAGCCATTCTCCACCCAACCTGTATTTGTGCCTGGGGTTGCCGTGACCCATGTGCTGGACATTGTACTTGGCCTGGTTGAACTTTATGAGATTCACACAGGCCCACCTCTCAAGCCTGTCCAGGGCCCTCTGGATGGCATCCCTTCCGTACAGCGTGTCGACCACACCACACAGCTTGGTGTCCTCAGCAAACTTGCTGAGGGTGCACTCTGTCCCACTGTCAATGCCTCTGATGTTAAACAGTATGGGGCCCAGTACTGGCCCCTGAGGAACACCACTCGTCACTGGCTTCCACAAAATGTAGAAGGCAGAGAATATAAGAAACCCGTTATAGACACCTTCCTCGATTCTCATTTTGGAAGAAAGTTTTAATATTCATTCTTTCTTTTGGGCCAGCATTGAGTTATCAAGAGAAGGGAAAGCATAGAGAGCACACTGGGAGTAAAATTGAATGGAATGTACCATTTTTTTCATTATAACATGACGTTGGTAGAGGCTGGAAAACAATACTGAAAGTAAGGACATGCCAAAGCAATTTTCAAGTGGCAGAGATCTACTTCATGCCAGAGTTTTAACTAACTGATGCTGTGTATCCTCTGCAGTCAGTGCTGGTTGGTATGTGATGCAAAGCTCTTTAGGAAAGTACTGCCACTATTAGGTAAAATACCATTTTTCTCAACTTATTCCTTTCCAACCTAGCTGTATGTTCAAGTAAGCATTGGAGCTTCCAGCTGTTCCTCTGATTCCATTATAGTATCATCCGTTTACTTTTTCAGTGATCTATGAAATTGTATATGATACCTGGATCTACTATGCATTCTGAATGTATTTGGGTGTTCAAATACAGGAGGGAGAATCGTGTTCACACAGGAAGGAAGACCTGATATATCTTTAAATAGTGTTTTGTTTATCTAATAGTATTATTTGATGAAAAAATAACCTGACACAATATTTCAAACTTTTTTGGTGGACATACCTCTGAACATTTTTCACTGATGATTTGGGTCCTAATTAGTTAAATCTTATTGGCATAAGCTTCTTTCCTTTGGTGGTATGTCTTTTAGACATGAAAAGTAGTCCATGGATCCAATCATCAAGTATCTTCAGACTACAGGCTGAAAACCACTTTTCAACCTATTTGTTAGTATTTTTAAAAAGTATTTGGAAAATAAATTTGTAATTAGATTAAGGATACAGTGTTTTGGGTGTTTCCCTTCAGTGATTGTTACTTTTATCACTGATCATGCTAGGTGGAAGCAAGACTGGAGCTAACACTTCTGATCGTGAAGGATCTCACCTTCATGAGTAGGAAGATAGCTATTCTGTCTATAGTCTAGACAACTAGAACAGCTATTTCTTGTTAAAGAGGAGGAAAAGCCATGAAAGAGGGTCACTCTTTTGTCTGTTGGGGCAATACAATAAACCACAATTGGTTTGATGTGCCCTCCAAAACTCTCATGTGCCTTTTCACAACCTCCTGCTGGAGTGATGAGTGCCTGTAATGGAAGTTCTGACTGAGCCTCTATATGCCTGAGGAAGGTGAATCTCAGCTCTTACTCTTTTCTTTTTGCTGTGAGGCACAAGTTGTAGTTCAGGCAGGCAAAATTGGCTTCCGCTTGCAAATTTTCTATTTGTGCAAAGACTCTGCTTTAGGATAGAACAGTGAAAAATTATTCCCTTCCCCATGTGTCCCTCCTTCCATTACAACTGGCAGGCAAGATTTCATATGTGTGTCTTAACTACTGCGTTTTTCTGAACAGGAGGTTAGCAAGACGGACCATAGATTCTCAGGACTGTGAATTGCACTCAGTTATCTTCCTTTCTTCCCTTTAAAAATATTGCAGCAAGGAAATATTTAAGGATACTCATGTAGTTCCTCAGTACTGATGCACTTTGAATTATTTAAATGCATTTTGAATTATCTCTGTAGAAGGTGAGAAGGGATAGGATAAAGTCCTTTATTGCAGGAAGCAGTATGTTGGGGCATCTTTGTGGATATAATTTTCAGAGGTAAGTGTGCCCCATTTCTTCTTTTATCTTTTGTTCTTGAGCTGCAATGGATAAACTGTGTTCCCAGAGAAGGCACAGCTGAGTTTTTCTTTGATGTTCAGCCAGGCAACCTTTATCTGTAAGTTTTAAAAGATGGCAAAACAGAGCTGATGCTCCAAATGGTGCTCAGAGCTTTTTGTTTTATCTCCCTACCTATTTATTAACATCAACTGCATTGGGAAGATAAGAGTAAGAACCCCATCTTTATACCAGATGCGCTAGCTCTTAGCAAAGCAAAGGAAAAAGCAGAACTTCGAATGAAGCAAAACATTATCTAGTTCAAGAATGTGTGGGCAGTCTGACTAAGAACATCTGAACTGTGCTCTTACAGCTTCTCTGTGGCTCCATTTCTGTAATGGTTTTAATTGGCAGATACTAATACCTTCCTGCCCACAGGAGGAATATGAAGATTATTCAATGTTTCTAAAAAGCTTTGAAGATGAACAAAGTCGTCCCTGCAGAGCTGTCTGTGATTTCATTAGGAAGGTGCAGCAGGGCTGAAAAAATTACCAGTTTATTTTGCTGGCAGTTAGAATAATTTTTCCTGTTCATTGGACAAAAAAAGTTGTTTTTCCTCACTATTGGATGGGCTGGATTGTCCTGTGAGGCTTGAACCAAAGCAGGAGGTATATGATGCATGGGCTGTGCTATACAGCAGGTCTGCCAGACAAACTGCCTGTTCTCTGAAGAACCATTCCTGGCTCCCTACATGACCCATTCATTTCTGGCCTGTAACATCAACAAATTAGAACGCTTCTGTACTAGTCTGTTTAAGGGAAGATGAAGTTAAAGCTCTAGTCTCTTCCCTTTCCCAACCACTGGTCTTTTCTTGGGGGAGGGTTAAGTAGCAGTTCATATCCAACCATTCCTGTAGTCATGCACAAACTCCACGTGTTTGTCAAAAAAAAAGAAAAAGTTTTCTGCTTTTTTCCATCAAGAGATAGACCAGGTTATAATCAGAGCCAGTGATTTGCAAATATCTATCACCTCTTAGTAGTGGAGAAAATCACCACCCACATGAAATATTGTGTCCCTAGAATTCCTGCTGTTTGTTGTGCTAGACAAGCTTGTACTTATTCGTTCTTTCTCTCATTTATAAAACTCTTGTATGGTCTTTGTGGGGTGTTTCATTTCATCACTAAACCAGACTCAGATCCTGTATTACCACAGCCAAACTAGCTACACTGGCTGGATTGGTGGCTACTTGGAAGTATTTATCATAATTGCTCCGAGAGACACAAACGTTGCTTGTTTTATATTTAGGTAGTTGAAGTTTATTGCTTGGGTTGATGGAAGTGAAGAGTATGAAGTATTGGTGCAGAATAATATAGTACAGAAAAATATGCTAGCACAAAAGGTGCAACCAGCTGTTGGTTTATGGATAGGAAAAGAGGCAGCATAGTTATCAGTTACCAAAATTAGTACTTCGAGGATAACAATGAAGGCAATTTTGATTCACAGATTCATTTAGGTTGGAGAAGACCTTTAAGATCATTGAGTCCAACCATAAACCTAACACTGCCAAGACTACCACTAAACCATCTCCCTAAGCAACATGTCTACCCTGTCTTTTAAATACCTCCAGAGATGATGACTCAACCACTTCCCTGAGCAGCCTGTTCCAGTGCTTGATAAGCCTTTTCTTGAAGAAATTTTTCCTGATATCCAATCTAAACCTTCCCTGGCCATTTCCTCTCGTCCTATTGCTTGTTACTTCGGAAAAGAGACTGACCACCACCTCACTACAACCTCCTTTCAGTTAGTTGTAGACAGCATTAAGGTCTCCCCTCAGACTCTGTTTCTCCAGGCTAAACAACCCCAGTTTCCTCAGCTGCTCCTCATAAGACTTGTGCTCAAGACTCTTCACCAGCTTTGTTGCTCTTCAGACACACTTCAGCACCTCAATAACCCTCCTGTAGTGAGGGGCCCAAAACTGAACACAGTATTTGAGGTGCAGCCTCACCATTGCTGAGTACAGGGGGATGATCACTTCCCTAGTCCTGCTGGCCATGCTATTTCTGATACAAGCCAGGATGCTGTTGGCCTTCTTGGCAACCTAGGCACACTGCTGGCTCATATTCAGCTGGCTGTTGACCAACACTTCCAGGTCCTTTTCTGCCATGCAGCTTTCCAGCTGCTCTTCCTCAAGCCTGTAGCATTGCGTAGGGTTGTTCTGACCCAAGTGCAGGAACTGGCACTTGGCCTTGTTGAACCTCTTACAATTGTCTTGGCCCACCTATCCAGCCTGTCCAGATTCCTGTGTGGAGCCTTCCTACCTCCAAACAGATAAACACTCCTGCCCAACTTGGTGCCATCTGCAAACTTACTGAGGGTACACTTGATCCCCTTGTCCAGATCATTGATAAAGATCATTGATAAAGATACTAAACAGAACTGTCCCCAATACCGAGCCCTGGGGAACACCACTTGTGACCAGCCACCAACTGGATTTAACTCCATTCGCCACCACTCTTTGGGCCTGGACATCCAGCCAAGTTTTTACCCGGCTAAGAGATTGAAAGCAAACTTCTGGTTAACATTTTGTGCTCAAAGCTACTAATAGGTAGCAGTGAAGTGCCAGTGCTGGAGAGAGCATAAAAGCCTTTTTCAATATCAGTGGCTTGGTTTGTCCAAGAAAGAGGCTTGGGTGAAGAATGAAGCCACAAACCTGCTCAAGAGGTGAGCTTCACTGTACATCTAGCAAAAGTTTTATATCGCTCATACCTATATGGAAAATCTTATATTCCTCAGGCTCATTTGCCTCATTATTGGCTACTGTACTTGATACTGAAGGACTTACGGTGATAATGGTGATTATTCCATCTCTTTTAAGCCTTCTTGTGTGGAAAATAGAACACATAAATTCTTGTTGCATGTTTTTCTCATGTTTCTGCGTTCAGTTACAGTGCACATCTTAATTTAGAAACTCAGTATTCAAGAAACACCAGCTTGTAACCCAGCTATCTGCAGAACTGCAATGTCGCAAAAAAGCAGTGGGTAGCATTTATTCTACATTACAGTGTTTTTTGCTCAGCAAAATATGAGAACCTCCTTCCTAAAAGTAATGCCATATTTTGGAGTTTGAGTTATGTTTTTACCACATAAAAACATGCATTAACAATCGGTTAGCTTACAAGGGGGGAATGAAGTAGAGATCCATTACTATATTAACTCTTTGGCAGTAATAAAAAATAATTATTCATTATTGCCATCTCTCCTTGCCATTTCTGCTGCTGAAATTTTTAGTGGAAGCACAAAATGTTCTCAGATATATTAGAAATCTATTGATGGATGTTCAGTTGGTATCAAGCTCTTAGAGCAAGCTGCTCTTCTGGATTGCTGCCTAGTTAATTGGTGATTAATGAAAGCTACCATTTTGTATATGAATTTGGAAGCCTGTGTTCTTGGCATTGTTGAAGTATGTAAATGTCTTCCTCAGATAAAACATGACAGACAACACCCAAAATACAAGTGCTTTGTTCTGCTACCTGTCAGATCGAGGAAAAGGTCTGGATTCTTAAAGCTATGAATTTAATTGGGAGAGGAGATGAACAGGCAAAATACTCTGTACTCAGTTCTTTTTGTGACATCCTCTCGAGTCATTTTGTGTAATGAAGGGCAAAACCAGCAGATGAGATATATTGATGTGATTGTCCAAAAATATAGTGCATTTGTAAATAAAGACCTCCGGGCTGTTGAAAGTAAACACATTTAAAAAGCAAATACACCTTTTCATAAAAAAAAAAAAAGGCAAATTACCCTATCAAATGCCCTACCGCAGGCATGGCTGGATATCTGAAACTTCAAAAGAGAGTATTGGTTTAAAAAAATCCAATTACTATTACTGGGTGAAATCCTGGGTGGTGATAAATGCTGCCAAGGTCCTCTGGAATTAGTGGGAATTGTGGGTACTTAAAACTTTCTAGAATTTGACCCAGAGTCTGTAGGAAAGGCCTGTTTTATCTCTTGGTAATTAAACGGTTCTTCTTGCAATGGAACTGCAAGCTGAGCTAACCATAGTGCAGCAATCATTACCTTGCAATTAATTCTTCTTTAGGGCTTTCAGAAATAAGTCTTGAAGCTGACAGCTGCAGCCTGCAACATATCAAGTGCTTTATATAGCTACTTTAATGAAAACTCAGATGAGTGTAAGGTCAGTCTCTCCACAGTATGTTCTAATTAGATTTCTACTTTCCTTTAAAAAGTAGATTACATCTGGCCCAAAGACAGAAGCCCATTGTGCCAGACACGTAATAGAATAGGTGTTGTTTTGTACTTCTCATCTCTGAAAGATAATGACATGGAAAATTCATTCTCTTCTACTCTTTAGTAATCTTCCATCTGTTACTGTATTTGTGTGTGCAACTGGATACAAAAGGTAATCACAAACCTCTGCTTTAAAAGAATTTTTTGTTATCTCCCATGACAACATTAGCTTATGCAGATGAGGTTGTTGAAGCAGAAATGTTGCAAAGCAGTGTGGAACATCGCTCAACTGTATATGCAGGATTGGATTATTAATATCACAGCATCCATATAAAGCAGTTGCTACAAATTTCCAGGACATCGTCATAGTTTATTTGTCCGCTTTATTATGTTCTTGCTGAGTCCTCTAGTTCCTTGGAAAGCTGTCTTCACACTGGGAGTAGAACGTCGATATTTTTATCTCATGGAATTTAATCTGAATTCAAAGAAGAATTTGGTCCAGTGGATTTTTAATATTCCTTTTGGAGATGAGCAATTTGAAGACAGTATTTTTGTTACTCATGGAATAGCATGTGTTCTAACACACAAAAGAACAAAGGCAGCTTTTCTAACTTTGGAAGAGGGGGTGGAAGGATGGAGAGGATATTTGGAGGTGATATCATGGTTCTGCTGGTAGATTCTGGCATACTAGAGCAAAAACAAGCGTGTACCAGACCTTCCACTCAGTAACGTATGCATGCCCATACATCAATCGATAGGGGTGGAGGGAACAAATCTGTGTAAGCACACTGAGAGAAGACATCACAAACCGTCCTTCAGGAAAAGAATAATTAATGCTTCCAGATACTGACATGAGTATACTCTTTGCTTGTCCATTCTGACCTAGGGACCTTAAGGTACTGTATTCTAAGGAGTTAATGAATATTGTTTTCTCTGAAAAGGCTGTCCTGTGTCACTGTTAAATGTCTCCTACTCATGAGAAAGCTAATTCTCAGGGGAGATCCATCCTCTAAGTGAATGAAGCCAAAGTGAGTACAATATATGCAAGGAATCCAGTCAGAATGGATCAAAAAAGTTTTGCAAAAAGTAAAAGGAGTGATGATAGGTTGCTTTAAGCTCAGGGGCGTGAAATTGCTGTATTGCTTTTGAGGCCAGCCAATTGCAGACGGTGTAAAAACAAAATGCTAGTTTAATGAGTTTGTTTTGTGAACAAGTGATGCCCTGGAAGGCAATGATTTTATTTGTTTTTTTCCTATTACTTTGTGTAAACATACTTTGATTCAGGAAGCCTAATTGAAGCACGTGAATAGCTCCATTGAAAGTAATAAGATTAATCATGCTGGAAGTCAACCACATGATTAAGTGTCTTCCTAAACAGTGACTCCAGAATCTGGAACGACATTGGCTCAGGCTTCCTTGGGGCCCTTTTGTTTTGCCATAGCACCTCCAGTGGAAAAAATATGCACAATAAATTACTAATATGTAAAAAATTACTAATATGATTCTAATATGACTCTTGTTTCTTCCTATGAATGTTGTACATAAGTCCCCCTAAGCATCAAAAATTTGTTAGCCTTTTCAGTTTTTTTCCTCAGTACATCTATCTCCTCCATTATTTTATCCATATTTTTAAAAAGATTCCAAAGCTTATAAGAGTGTTTAATAGATAAATCATCAGTTATTTACAGGTAACAGTAAAAACCAGTGTAAAATATAAATGCCTGTCAGAAAACAGAAGATGTAAGTAAAATGAATATGTTCCTACCTGTTAGTTGGGAAGGTAAGTAAACCTTTTACTCATCTCATACTAAGTTTTATTGTCAGTATCTTTCATCCTAGAATGCATGTGAATATAACTTAAGGTGTCAGTGTGGATAGTTTGTATTCTTTGGTAGAAGGCTTTTCTTGTCCTTTTTTCATCCATTAGATGTGTGCATGATTGAGGAGATTGTTTGCTCTGCAAAGAACAGCCCCCTTGGGGAAACACCACAGAACCACTAGTGTTGATGTGAAATGCATACGCATTCCAGATGCAGGTAACAGAGAAAGTCATCCGGTTTAGTGGGAGCTGGATACTTTGACTGTAGCCATCCTCCTTCAAATCTTAGTTTTGGGTTTTTTGTGACCGTATTCAGTACCTCTTTATTGTAAATTTGTGCCATGTGCTATGATCTGTTTCCTAGTGTCAGATTTATGTTCATTTCATTTACACAGCCCTAATAATTTAATCAAGAGAACATTGTATTAGCACGTAAAGAATTCAGAGTTTAGGCCTGTGCTGAAAACTTACAAACACTGAACTCCTTGGGGCATGTAGTCTCCTTCATATGAACGCTTTCCTATTAGCCATAATGGCAATGCTGTTCTTGAATACTGTACATCCATTACACTTTAAGCAGGTATAGCACAGCTTTCAATCTTTGCATATCTGCTCCATTTTCAAAAGAAAATGTAAACCTGCTAAAATGAAAATCTGAAGTTTTAAGGACCCAGAGAGGTGCATCGAATTCATTCTGTCTTTGAAGCCAACGAAGTGTGAGCATTTCTGACCTGACGGCTTGTGAGTCCCAAACTGGGGGACGGGAAAGAGCATAAGCTATTGAAAAATGATACCACATATAAAAAGATGCCCCTCTGTTTCTGGCACCTTTTATACATAGATATTTTCTGTCACAAAAGGAACAGATTATTAAAAAGTGTGACTTGTAAACAGGCAGTCGACCTGAAAACTGTGCAAACCATGCCTAAGCTGTACAATGTATATGTTTTTTAGATTAAGTTTGGTTTTAAGTGAAAGGAAAGCTGGTAGCTGGTTTGGAAATTTGCATTTTTGGCAGGTTCACACAAGAGTTACAGTTTGTGGTCTGGGCTGAGCTCTCCATAGGAGACAGACTGAAGACAGAGTCACAGTTTGTGATTCATTTCATTTCATTTCATGATGTTCTTTTAGCCATATGAAAAGTTTCCTGACGGTTGTTGTGTTAATGAATCTAACAGTGAGAAACATACCTAAGGAACCTACTGCCCATATTAAGCACAGGATCTACGTGGCTCACAAGCAATGGATGAGCAATTAATTTTGAGTCAGAAGTAGTTGTGGTGTGGGAAAGAAAGAATGTAATTTGCAGTAAAGTTTTTAATGCAATCCTGAGAATATTAAGTAGAAGTTTTGTTTTATTAGGCACTTTCAGGGGTCTCCCAGTGGAAGACTAATGTTCACAATTCAGCAAGGCTGTTGATCACCAGTGAGAAGAGCCAGTGGAATAATGAAAGCATAGGAAAAAATGTATTAATGAGGAAGAGTTCCAGGAGCTCAATCTACTTAATGTTCTTGTAGTATATAAGAAATATAATTTTCTTACAGAGGGCTTTCTGAAATCTATCAGATGAAAATAAAGCAAGTTCTGATGTTTGAAACTGACAAATTGAGAATCAGGAGATTAAATATTTTTTTTAACAATTGGACCGCTACTTGCCAGAGAAGCCATGGATTATGCTTCACTGGAGAGATCTTAAATCAAGACTAAATATTGCTTCATAAAAGATTAATTGCTGGATGAGTTTTGCCTTTGACTCTCAACTTTGTACCCCTGCTTTTTCAGTTTTGTGTTATTTTTGACAGGAAAGTAAATTACAGGTTGGTTACAATGGTTTTGGATGTGGACTAATGGCCTTTAATGTATGCTTGTTTTTCCCTTAGGTCCAGTAGGATTTTAAAAGTCTATTTGTAGAAACAAATAGCTAAAACATTCCCTTTTCCTACTTAGGAGCCAAAACACAATTGCACACAGTTATCTGTATTCACTGACGGTTATGATAGATGTTTGACAATTTTAATTTAAAGTGGGTTAAACTTTTGCATATTGTTTACAAATTAGGTTCTATAAAACATCCTGACTACATGGAAATGACAGTGATTGATGTGAAGTAACATACACACAATTAATACTGACTATATTGCTAATTACAGGATTGACATCTCATTTGCAATGAGATGCCGCAGGTCTATTGCAAAAAGAACTGGCAGTGTTGTCATGTTATTTCTCCATTTCCCTCAGCTTGTAGTTTGATGCCCTGTAGTTAAAGTTCTACTAGAGATTCATTCTCATTTTGTAAAAATCTCTTGTAATGTAAGAAAAGCCTTAGGATGAAAAGCAAAATGGTCACCACTCTCCAAGAATTAAATCTCCCCTGACACTTTCTCCTACCAAAGGAGATAAATTGTGCTACGCTATTGTTACTTGTTTTATTAATTACACCAGCTTTCTTACCCTTTCTGCTTTATTTCCCTGGCATGCAGAAAAAGTAAATAGTGCTGTTACAGAGATAAGTTACACAGGCATCTGGCTTGAAAGGAAAGTACGTTTGAAATGATACATTTTATTAAGGAAACCCTTGTCTCTGGAAAAAACAGAAGCTATGTTGCGGGATGGCCCTTAAAACAGTAGTTACATATAACAAATGCTGGGGTTAGCAGAAATAGACTGGCCAGGTGCAATGTCACACATTTAATATACCTGAGCCTTTGATGATTGAAGGAATCCAGTCCCTTTCCCTGGCCACATGAACACAAAGAAGAGTGTGGCTATGCAATGACCAGAGCAGGATTATTTGTTACAAGGTGCATAAGGTTTGAAAGAATTTTAAAATAAATGCTGTGTTCCGTCATGTGCTGATTAGTGGTGTAGGCAGAGGATAGGGAACAGTAAGGAAGCAGAAACACAGAAGGACAGCACTAACACTGACAATGGAACCAGAAGCTGCAGGGTAAAAAAAGTGACTGTATGGGGTTTTCCCAATGCTACAGAGCTGCTGCTATTTCTCGACTGACTTAATGAATAAAGAAGCCAATGGGATGTAACCCCAGCAGTCTTGCAGATTTTGCCTCGGCCTTTCTCAGAAACAGAGACCCTATTTGCGTAAGGAAGGAGTCTTTTGGCTTAGGTCATTTCAGAGCTATATACACACTTTTGGTATGATTCCACCCTTCATCCGTTCACATAATTAATTTACAAGCGTGATGTATGAACTGTGCTCCCTGTGGCCTATAGAGAGGATCAAAAAGGGGCTCTGTCAAACTGAGCAGAGTCCAGAAATGTCTAGGAGTCTGAAATATGAGGACACTCAAACAGAAGTACAGAGGAGGCTGAGCTATGCATGGATATCTGAAGGCAGAAACATTTCTTTACCTCCAGGAATAACACAGTGTGCAAGACTGCATCCTCAACTTGGGTGCTTTTGTTAAATGGCTAAAGTTAGGAGGGATGAATCGGTGGCTTCACAAGTAGGTAAATCCCCAACTCTGTAAAAGGTCCTGAGTGAGGTTTTTATAATTGAGGGAGGAGAGTCAGTAGATGTTCAAGTTGTTCCATGGCTTGCTGAGGATTGGTGGGAACAGTGCAGGGCAGAAATGTTGTCTTGCAAGTAATTATTCAAACAGTGGGTGGTGTGGTAACAGCTTATCACCCTGATCGTGCTATTTGCTTACAAAATTGATCCAGAATGGAACTGTGTTTTACACAGGAAGCATACTGGGTGTCAGCCTTCCATGTTGTATAACCTTCTACCTTTCAGGTTCAGTGGTGACAGGAATGAAAAAGAAAAACTTTGGCTTCTCAGAAGCTATTTCATTATTCTCCCTGACAGAATCTTAGTAACTCCAAATTCTTTTGAGCTAGAAAAGTAACTTAAAATATTTTTAACAGCATAAGGTTTGAAATAAGAACAGTGTCTAACAATTGTTATCCTTTACTGGTCTTCCTAATAAGATATGATATGACAGGAATGCTAAGTGCCTTCAGCTTAGCAAATGGACCTCTAATTCCTTCTTCAAAAGTATCTGGTTTACTCATTCTGACAGCTAAAATGTGAAAATAGCTGGTAGGACGTATACTGATATCATTCAAAAATGTCTTACTTTCCCTAATAGCCAGGATCTGCCAAAAGAAGAATGTAGCTGGTATACGTCAGTTCTTTTACTATCCTTATTAATAGCATAAGGAATGGAAATACCATGGCGTTCAGTGAGTTTTCTAGATTAAAATATGGTTACATAGCTGACACAGACAAGAGGGATTTATTAATGGTCGTGGAAGAAATACGACACAGAAACTCAGAATTCTGAGTTTTTGAGTAATTTTATGCTTGCTGAACTTTCTGTGCAGTCTTTCGCCAGATGAAGCCCAGTGGAATATGACTTTAAGATCAGAGGCAGGAGGATAAGGTATTTATGTTTGCTGACTAAAGTCGTGGGTATTTTTAACATGATAGATTGACATGTTCTAGCCAAAGCAGAGCGTAGAAGCTCTGTTTTCCATACATTAATGTTGCAGAACTCACAAAAGCCATCCAGGCCTGTCAGGGAAATCACCACTTTTCTTGTTCGTACTTTCACAACAGCAGCATGGCATTCTTTTAATCCCTGTAGGGGGATAAATATTTTATGGCAGATTAGCTAACATGACATACCTAATAAGTTACTAGAAAACTAGGTCTGTGGTTGGCAATATTTATGCTAAGCATAGTATGGGTTTATGATAATGAAAGTGCCTGATGGGGTTGGACCACTGCAAGGGAAGTTACTGTAAGGCTAGCAGTGGCGGATGAAGGTGGAAGAGATAATGTTTAAGAAGTAGAACTGATTGCTTGACCTGAAAACAAACCTATCTCCATCCCATAGAAGTGAAATGTTTTTCTGCTGGGGCCAGCAAACATAGTATGATTAAGTTTTCTTGGTAGAGGCAGTTTATTATGGTGATAAAAGCAACATAAGAATAGCAGTAATAGGAAGAAAAAAAGTTTCACATAGAAAAATACAGGTGACTTCAAATAGCAGACATGGAGTGATCATCCTTCATGTTATTTTTGCAAAGTACTTGTATGCATTACATGTGTGCATTGGATTATTAACGTATGCATGACACATTCAGGCTGTCAGGCTTGTTTTTCCTAGGAGTTATGTGAAAATACCTACAGTTTTAACTGAAATTAATGTGTAAACCGGACGGAGCTGAATGGGAGTTTGCGTTTGGAAGATGAGATAAAACAGTGAATCATAAGAATTAATAATTTTCTCTGTTCCATTTGGATAGGGAAAGAACCTGTTTTCTGCTACATAGCTCATGTTTGAGGAAGGTGGAGGACACAAGTAGTTTTTACCTGAAGCTGTGTTTTTATGTGTGTTTGAACATGAGTATGTATGTGCAAGTAGAGACAGAAAACCTGTGTTTTCATTCAGTCTAGCTTGATAATAAACCACTGCCACTGACGTCGGTTGGAGCAGTGGTAGTAATGAGCTTGTCTCAAAATCAGGTTGATGGTAACTCCAGAGAACTTGGTAATTTTTCTAATTGCTAGTACTTGCAAATATGCAGTATACTGAATTTATATACACACATTCTAGGTACTGATAAGTAAAGATGATAGCCCAACAATATGTAAACTTAAGTCTTAATTAATGAATAATTAATAATTGAACTCTATCTTTAATCCTGACTCACTTGTCTGAGGAAGCAGGCATTTCAAGTCATCCAGTTTAAATGGGGATATACTGAAATTAGAGGGTTCAGGTCTTTCAGTGCTACCCTGTCTCTAAATTGCCTACTAATCCTTTATCTTGTGCATTTTCAAGATCTAATTTGTAATGTATGTGTGCCTAATTACTGGCAATATGCAGTTCTGGATGCAGAACCATAAAAGACAATGAGGCCACCTTGTACGCGCGTTTCATAGAATACATCATACATACACTCACAGAAAAACAGCATATGAACAGCGGATGTAATGTACGGGGGAACCAGGATGTGAGAGACTTTAGCTGTCTGGCATTGTGTTGAATCATAAAATTCTTTAAAATACACACTGTTCTCTACTTATTTATTAAAATAATTGCCTTTGAGGATCACACTCCTCCTTTCTTTGCTCATTCAAATTTAAGACCTAATTGTGAAGAAAGACTGTGACCTAGGTCATTAATTGGTAAATCAAATCTGTTCACATCCAATAAGGAACCAACATATTTTATGGAAATTAAAATATAGTAATAAAATTAAAATGATCAAATAATTAAAAATCACAGGTATTAGAAAATCCTTTTTTATTATTCTTATAATTGAAATAGAATTTTAAAATTATTATAGTTATCCTATAACATTTAGGTAATGACGTAACAGTCACATATAGCTTCTGAAAGAATATTTCTAATTAGACTCTGGGAAAAGGGCATTTTTAATAGCAGATTTTCCCGGGCAGCATACTTTCTCTTGGAGAACATACAGAAGTTTCCAAAGCTTGAAAAGCTACTGAACAAAAAAATGGTAGGATGACAAAGAGGGCTGCTGTCTACCATCACTGGTACATTCCTCTCTGGGAACATGATTAGGGGCCAATATACAAGAATGATGGGGAAACTGCTTCTATGATATGGGGGGTAAATAAAGCATTAGGTTCCACCCGCAAACTCCTGTGAATAAAACGAACTTCCTTCATAGCAGAAGGATGGAGTGTTGAGATACATACACCAATAAAAAATTATCACACTTGTGAACAGATTAATTCCTGAAAAGAATTTCTTTATACATACTATGTAGTAGAAGAAAAATGAGACAGCGCACTTCATCAAGCCATATTAAAATACATATTCATCTAGCTGAGAGTTTTAGGAATGCATTTTTTTAATAGTTATTTCAGTATTTTATCATTTTACCACTGACTGGTTGATTTGCCTAACAGGTTTATTTTTTACCTGTTTGTCTTTTAACAGGTTTTCACCATATAGCTTTGATCTGGAATAAATGGGACAGAGGAAAGTTTTTAGCAGTTCTTTTCTTACATTGTAAATGGCATTTCTTTACAGATATTAAATTCATAGATTTATTAAGACACCATTTTTATTAGGTCTAGCTGCATAACAGAACTGGAAGTGCAAGTATACTCAAAATGTATAAATTATGTAGATACAAGGACCAACTTTTCTTTGCATTTCCTGAGAATGACTACTTTGAATAGGAATGGCAAATGAGCCAGTGCAGCTTACAGGAAAATGTACTTAGCTGCATGCTATAAGTGCTTAAGTATATCCATATCTATAGTACTTCAGGTCTATGTTTGATTCCCATTGTCCTCAGTGAGCCAAAAATACATTATTTAGTGTTTTGCTGAACTGAGCCCAGCTTCACTGAAGTGCTTTGGCTCCAAGTTTCTGTGTAGGTTATAACTTAGTGTTGATATCAAAAAGAGTAGGAGGCTAAATATTTTTTTGAATCTGAACTATAATGTATTTGAGCATGAAAGCATTTCAGGGACCTTTTCCTTAGTAAAACTGAAGTTGAAAGGAACACAAGATATTCTCAGTAAAATGAAAGTAGGCCTTAAAGAACCAAGTACCACTTCTTGTTTATAAACAGATGACTGAGAATGTTTCAAAGTTTAAAAACTAATTCCAAGGGTAGAAAATAACATATTTCCATTTTCTGTTTCCTAAAGTGCTAGTTCAGATATAGAGCAAAATTGCTGTGGGAGCAGAAAGAAACACTGGCTGCATATAAAAGCAAATACCTTTGCAACCCTGTAAACGGATTTTTGAGAAATGGAGAAACAGTTAATCAGAGCATACTTTCTCTAGCAATTCCCAGTTTGATGCTTAGCTAGGCCATTTAACATTTTTTAGAGAGTCATGATTAAAATAATAACTAGAAAGGACCGAAAAGTAGAATCTTTCCTAAGGGAAATGCTATTTCCTCATGGTTTTCAGCCTGAACTAAAGAAAAAGTCCAAGTATCAAAACTTTTTGCTGAAAGGGTCAGTAAAATCTCAAATTGACAGTATTAGAATAAAACCCTCTAAATTTAAATGTTTTGATCTCTAAGTTGGTGTCTGCATAGAGAGGGTCCCTAGGACACGGTGCTGCAGTGCAGGGGACAGGCACAAGAGAGCAGGGATGCATGCCCAGGGGCTGAGCAGGTAATCCCTGCTAGGCTGTGGTGAAATTAAATCATTCCTGGGGTCATGAAACATTTTGGCCAGTTCATGACCGAGGAATGGCTGAAAAGCCTCCGACAGGCAGGAGAAACAGCTCTGAATCCAAGTATCTCCCAGTGTGTGCTTGTAAAACTGCGGTTTCTCAACAAAACCAAAACTGTAGAACCAACAAATGGAAATTTTGCTCTATAGTGACTTTTTTTACAAAGGGATTACTACAGATTGAATTGTCTTCACAAATAAGACTTCCTAGTCATTATCCTGAATAAAAACATTCAATTCATGAGGTGATTACTAACAACAAACAGACACAGTGACAGCTGCTAAAACTCTTAAGTCAGACCACTGGTAGTTATCACTGACTTTATAAAAAATATTTTATAAACAGGCACTGTTTGTATATAAAGGCTACCTAGGCACATTTATTTTTGCCATGGTCTGTTGGTGTTTAGACAAACAGATGGGGATTTAAGTTGCAGCTGGATCTGGGATGCACAGAGCGTCCGAGCCCCCGGCGAAGGAGCTGCTGCCAGCACCCAGCTTTGCTGCTTTCCTGAGGAGACACAGGTCCAGAAACGCTGCTCCAGCTGCCCTGCGGCCTCCCCCCTGCCTGGCGGCCATGGCTCGTACACTGAGGTGTGCTGCTGGTAACGCCGAGGGCCAGGAGCTCTTTACTAGGCCCATATGCCTAATTGTAAGGGATTTAGGCACAACCAGAGATAGGAAGCAGCTCTGTGTTATTATGCCCTCGGGGCTGATGATCAGCTGTGCTGGAGAGCCTAGCAGGGCCGCAGCTGTGAGGGGCCCAGCCCCCGGGCAAACCGGGGAGCCAAGGCAGGTGCGGCTCCCCGCTGAGGGCTGCCCTCCTCAGGCGGGCGCTGGAGATTGTTCTGGAAGGTTCCAGCAAGGGGCGCCCCCCCTGCAGGTGGCAGCAGAGCCAGCCCAGCGGCCTGAGGTGAGTGCTCATCGTTTTGTGCCCCTTCAGCCTTTCAAAGGGCTGAGGGCAACCCAGGGAAGAGGCCTCAAACCTCATTTTATTAATCTGAGAGACAAGCAGGCATGCTGCCCGAGCCGGTGTGTAAAGTAGGAGTTTGTATTGAGAACACTGGGGAAAAGACTGTAGGAACAACCAGCTCCTGTGTCAGTGTATTAAAGCTGGACACAGGTGTCTAATTGAGGCAGCCTTCAGCATGCTGGGAGGTGCATTGAGTCTGTGTGTTCTGTGCACTCCGGGTGTAGGTATTTCCTGTTAATAAATCTTTCCTAAACAATCTGGTGGTGTGCCACCTCCTATGTGTTACGCTGCCTCCTATCTGCCCTCGGTTGTTGGAGGCTGTGGTTCAAAATGCGTTTGTTGCAAATAGACGTATTGCTAAAAACTTGTTTGGTGTGACTGGAAGAGGTGACTGTAAGAGTTCGCAGGGTGATGGCGACGTTCTCTCACCAAGCCCTTAGGGCCAGCAGTCCGCACTGCTGTGTGCTGTGGACTGCTTTCTGCAGTCAGGGTTGGCCAGAAAAGTTGTGCTGTGTATCCTCTCAGCCACACCATGCCTTTTGCTTTGAAAAGGCCAGTTCCCTTGGTAATTGCAAACCTTTTTTTAGACTTCTTTATATAGCAAAGACTATTAATTAGCCTGCATTCCTCTTTTGCAGCATACGATGTGGCTATAATTGCATGTATATAGTAGATAGGTTACTTGTCATTTTATTGTGATTAATGCTATTGGAATTACATATATGAAATACAATCAAGCAGCATTTCTTTATCTGTGGAGGTACGTTAATGTCTTTGTGGAGTGACATAGTGGTGTCCTGGAGGTAACCTACTGCTGTGCTGGGATTCAAGCTCAAGTTGTGATCAGAAGGAACAGTTTGCAGCAGAATAGTCTGTGTAGAGAAGGAGTGGTGTGAAGCCTGAAGCCTGGATGTCTCCAGAGATGTCTGTGATAGTGGGAGGGACTTTTTTTTTTTGTTTTTTTACAAAGAAGTAGAGCAGTAACTAATTTTCTTCTAACTGTTGTAGAATTGTCCTCTACAGAGTTGCTGAAAATATCATTTCTATTCTGGAATAAATATTTTAACCTCAAATTTGAGGTTTTTATTCATGGAAGCTATTTCAGTTTTATTTGCAGCATTAAAGCAGAATAAAAATAGCAGTATCATATTTTGCTGTAGCTGTGCAGGGAGACAGTCTCCCTGTAGACAGAGGTCTTCCTTTGTAACAATGGTAGTCCCTTCTGACCTGCTTAGCCAAAGATGATGAAAACCTGCAGAAACAATTGTATTTACTGCTTCTTGAATGAATAGCAATTTGTTGCTAAGTAGGGATTTTATGGACATTGGGAAAAAGGTTGATGATGAAAATAGGGGATGCTGGAGGGTTGTGCTTTTCTCTCCCGCTTTAGAAAGAGATATGTATGTTTTGTAGCATTTAATGTGTTATTGCTTGTTTCTATACATTTGTTTCTGTAGGAGTGCAAAATGTTCAGTTGTCACCTGCATAGTTGTAGAATGAATTATTTCAGATGGTTCTGCTGAATAAAGGAAACTGTAAGATTTATAGGTACAGCTTTTAACAATTCACTGTCTACTGTAATGGAAATAAACCGATAGTTTAGTGTATTTATGTATTACCTCCCTTCTCCTGGCTTTTAAACTGAGGGTGGGCTAGTGCCAGCATTCTGCAGCTTTTCTATTTGGGCCATACATCAGAAATGGAGAAGTGACTTTTCACGGAGGGGTTGCAATCTGGAAGCTCTCGAGCAGGCAGTGTGGCTTCAGGAAGTAGGCAGAAGTACATTATAGTAAGGCATTCTGATCACAAATTATGCTGCTGCTTTTGCTGCGTCTTTAGCTTGCAATTGTTTTTAAGTTGTAGCCCAAAATAATTTCCAGTGACGCAGACCTGAGGCAAAGGCACAAGTGAAGACGCAGCCCTGGTGAACTCAACAAGAATGTCATGGGTTTGTGGAAGGCCCTCAGAAGTAGCCTGAGCCTTGCTTTATTGTTTGTCTCAGGATCATTTCTTCCTGTGCAATGACACCACTTTTGGAGGAAGATAACTAGATTTTTATGGGAACTTTTATTAAAAGGCAAACAGTCAGTTGCATTCTGTATTTTTATGTTTCAGGGTCTTGGGTTGATCTTTCCTTAATGTGCATCAAACAGCATTTTGATGTGGCCATAATATATATATATATATATAACATATACCCATTTCACAGTCACTATGTATCAGCTTTTTCTCTGATTTTCAAGTTACCTTAATGTTTGCTGCTGACAAATTACGTTTTTCCTGAATAGCTTGATTTAAATGTGTGTTCATGTGTCTAAAGATACTGGGTCCCTGATGATGTCAGCCTAAATCTACATGTGCAGAGCAGGTATCTGTCTACACTTATATAAACTTGTATATGCCTACATGGAGGCACTTCGTTTAATCACTAGGATTCAGTTGGCATTTCTCCTCTTTATGGTGCTGTAAGATTTGTTCTAAAATGTTTGATCTGTTCCCTTAAGCATTTAGCTGCAGAAATGCATGAAGAGATCACTGCAGCATTTCCACGTTTTGCTAGTACAGCACACGCAAAGAACATGTATTGGTGTTTGTCACTGGCAGTCTCGGCTGTTGTTTGTGCACCTCTTCCCTCAGAGGAGGCAGAGGTTCGTTATGATAATGTGTTCATGCATCCAGAGCTACAACTAATTTTAAGAAGAAATTGGCTTTAATTATGAGCTTTTATTTCCAAAACATGCAGTAAGTTATTAGCACATAAAACAGCCCTCATGAGTAGAGTGAAGTATGGATTTTCTGGTGGGCTAGTATTCCCTGGTAAGTACCTAAGTGCTTGGCTTCACCTCGTGATTCATGTGATGTTTCTTACCACAGAATAGCAGCATGTCTATGAATAACTAGCTGAGGTGCTGTACATTCATATGTTTGCTTAGCTCATGATAACTTTTTCAGGTGATCATATCCTTACTGAATCATACAATTGTTACCATACTGAACTAACCTATTCAATTATTTAAATTGTTATTTCATTTTCATTCTAGTTCCTGGTTTGTGCTTTGTAGCGCTGAACACATTTAAGAAAACAAGCATTTATTTTGATAGATTGGGAGCTGAAATTTTCTGTCCTAAAAGGCTGTTCTATAATTCCCCAAGGCAATGAGCCATTGTAGTTCTGGGTAATCTGTTTAGTTCTGTGGTGTTTTTTTTTTCTATATTGCAGTTTATTCTGCAGACACTGCTCAAACATTACTTTATTTGTATGATTGGCTTCAACAGAAGCATTTGTGACAGACAGCGACTGTACATTTTGCAGCTCAAATAACTAATTAAAAACCTAGGAAAAAGAAGCCATTTTTAAAAAGCAAAACACAAACAAAAAAAGACCTAACAGATTTTAGCATTGAGTAGTTAATAGACTCAGAAAGTGTAAGGAAGTGTCACACTGTTAAAAATTTGAGACTGATACCTCATTTGAATTTGTCTCAGCTTCAGTTAATGATTGATATGTTTTTCTTTATTTGTGGGTTGGTTTTGTTTGTTTGTTTGTTTGTTTTAAATTAAGAGCCAAAGCATCTCTTTCTCAAGGCAGGGTAACAAATTAATTCAAAAGCAGGTTCCTCAGGGCTTTATCCAGTCTGGTCAGAAAACCTCAAAGGACAGATATTCCACAAGCTCTTTGGGCAACGTGTTCCAATGTTTGACTGTCCTCTAGCTGAATATTTTTCCACGTGTCAAGTTATGACCATTGTTTCAGCTTCCTGCCATGCGCCTCAGTAAAACCTGCTTTCATTTTCTTGATCACCTCCTGTTAGGTATTGGAATAGGGCAAAATTACTTGAGTAGGAAACACAGTCATCAGTAACAAGTTCAGTAGTGATGAAATCCCATTTTCTTCTTCCCATTTTCTTCTGCCCTGTGCAGCCACAGCAGGAATGTTTTGAAAGAAAATGTGGTAAAAAAAACCCCAAGATACAGATTCTTGAACGTTGATGGATCAAAAAAAACTAGCATTTATCTGGCATTATGATAATAGTGAACTATACTAGAGACATGGACAAGGATCCCAGGCGAAGTTCATGAATGCTGGCTATGCAGAAGTCTAGAGATATGTAAGATGGTTTTAAACTAGCTAGTTCAGTTGCAATTAATGATCATTCTATAGCAGTGTGGTAGTGCTGGCTACACTGTTCTGCTCAGAGCTTTACTCTGGCATAGTTAATGGTGTTTCTGGGGGGATGCTGTCCATCTAGGTAGATATTTTTGTACAAATTTGAATTGTAAAACTCCCTCAAACATTCTGTCTATATGATGCTTGAGTATCACAAGATCCCAGTGAATTTCTAACACAGAATGCAAGCCAATCTGTTATGGTGCAACAGGTATAGATAAAATTTGCCATGAAAAATACAAAAGACCTGAACTGAAGTTAAGTGTAATTTTCGCAAGGCTACTTCTTCCACAAAGGCAAAAGTCCAAAAAAGGATTAAAAGTAAGCCTGCTTGGTTTTAATTTTGTGATCAATATATAATAAATTAATTTGTGTATTATAGTGATGATACTTACAGTTTCTCGTACATTCTTAAATAGATATTTTACACCATTGAAGGTCTCATAAAAAATTCTGCATATATAAAGATATACTATAGCTGATGCATTTCTGAGAGCAGTTCCAGACAATCTGAATGGAACTCTTTCTGGATGAACATGTATCATTAGGGCATCACTTGTATTTTGTGTCATAACCATAAGAAAATAAACATTGTAAACATAAATGAATCTTTATCATACAATCACAAAGAAATTACAATGTTTAAGACAAGAACCAATAACAAGAAGACATTATAAATAGGTTACCATGTGGGTTTTCTTAATATTTAATAAAAGCTGTTTGTGATAATATCAAAATGCAAGCCTTGATAATTCAAGAAGGATTGCAATATTTTTGAATGGAAAAAACAGAGTTCTGAGAGCACTTTAGAATGGGAAGAATGAATTATTTTTTTTAAATAAAAAGACAAAAAAATTCTCACTCTCAAAATATCCTCAGCAAGGTCCTTTCATCCTTTCAGGTGTTCTTATAGGGGTACTTGAGTACTGTTCTGCAGAAGTGGGAGCTCCGTTATGGACAACACAAGCTTTTATCTGAAAAACACACAACAAAATTCTAGCTTTTAAGCAGGAGAATATAATAGCCCACATAAGTTTTATGAGGATGGACAGCTCTTTCTGTCAGAATAGGAAAAAAGTTCCTCAAACCACTTGATTTGCAG
>KZ505764.1:448271-497095 GCA_002844005.1 Limosa lapponica baueri | reverse complement strand
GACACATTTTGTAGTTTTGTGATATTAATGCTCTGAATGCCTTAATGTGTGTTTGTTGGTAGGGTGCTAGCATTACTTCTTCTGTCATCCATTACCTTAAAATTGAGAATCATAGTTTTGCTTTTTATGGCAAACCTATTATGAACTTATTATGTTTTTAATCAGCAGTGCTTCAGATGATACTCCAGTTTAGCAGTAAGAGCTTGCTTTGGCTCAACTGATATTTTCCTAGAGCATATATTAATGCATCTACTTATTCAAAGCTGCTGTCACACTAAGAAGCATAATTACAGACTGCATGGAGACTCTTGATAAGAAAATAGGAAAAATACATCAGCAAGATCAAAGAAGCACCTGAAGTTAATTATAAATTAGCACTGAAGTGTAGCCATCAAAATACTTTAATTATTATTGGAGGTTAAAAACCCACTATGAACTTGCATGTTGGTTAACTTTAGACCAGAGTCCTTTCATTGTTTTCTTTTACACCTAAGATAACTGAAAGATGATTGACTTCCAGCCTAAAAGAAAGACACTAGAGATGTTTTTGGTCAAAGGTTTCTACTGCGTAGGAAGGTTATACATTTTTAGAAATTCTTCACATCATTGGTGCCTCCTACAATGAGGGTTATTAGAGAAACTCCATTAGAAGAGGATGTGTGATCCAGGAGTAAAACTGAATTACACTGTTAAACTATTTTTTTTCCATGCCAAGATCAGGAAGGTACCTAAAACCTTATCATCAAGTTTGTTTCAGAGATGAAGCCTATCAGAGAACAAGTGTTTCTGCCAGCCATTGTGCACTGTGTCTCGTTACTCCCAACCAAAGGTACATAGTGATAGCCAGACTCTAGTGAAGGTCAGATACCTAGATCATGAGACAGGCCTTAGGTCAAGGGTTCATAGAATCATAGAATACCAGGTTGGAAGGGACCCCAGGGATCATCTGGTCCAACCTTTCATGGCAGAAGCACGGTCTAGACAACATGGCACAGCAAAAGTGGGCAGTGTTGGGGAATCCACTGCTTCCCTGGGGAGATTATTCTGATGGCTGATTATTCTCGTTGTGAAGAATGTTCCACGTGTCCAATTGGAATCTTCCCTGGAGTAACTTGTGCCCATGTTAACATTTGCTGTCTGATGCCACGGAACGTTCTCTAATGTAATTTGGACAGCTCAGAGATTAATAAGGATTGATGGTAACTAGGGAGAAAGCTATTACAGTTTTGTTTTGTTTTTTAAAGAGATTAATTCTTTGTCCATAAGTGATGCTGTTATCCACAAAACACCAGTAGAAACTTAAATAAATCCAAGCATTCTGCTGTAGAATCTAGCTTATCAAGAAAGAGATGTATTTATTTGATAACTTCCCATCACCTACATATTCAAAAACATGCTTTCTTTCAATTTAAAAAGTACGGTTTTATGCTCATGCTAAATGAATTATTCACAGGGAATAATTTAGCTGATGAATACGGGATTTTTTTCTGGCTTATGAATCTGCAAACAGGTTATAGTTAGAGCCAGTTGAAAAGTTTTGAAGAAATCAAAAGGTCGTTTACTCTGTTCTCTACCACTGGTTGTCCGTAGGATTTCAGAGTAAGTATTCCATTATTATTTTTTTAAGTACAATCTTACACATTCATTACACATGAAAAAAAGTGAATAGGGAAGCAAGGGTGAATAATAAATGAATGTGTGACAAACATCTGGAATCTGAACTTCATTTTGATGAAAGGTATTGTGTCCATTTTGTCAAAAATAGTTTGTGAATTACCTTACAGACACAAGAAAAGCTCGAAAACAACTTAATCCAACTGGATTTGTGTCATTCCATACAGAAGTTTGTCATCTTTGCTAACAGATACTGGACACCCCAGGGTTTCTGCAGGAAATAGAGAGCAGTCTTCTTTAGTCTTACCATTACAATTTTTTTCCTGATGTCCAGTATCAATGTTTCATGTAGAAATTTTTGCTTATTGATTTTTGTCATATCCACTGTATAGCTGGAAACCAGTTTATCTGTGCAGTTTTTTATATATTTGAAGGTGGTTATGATATATTCTCTAAGCCTGTTTCCTGTAGGCTAAACAATGCTAATTCTTTCGGGTTTTCCTCACAGAACCTGATTTGTATATGTCCATTCTTCTTGCTGCCCCGATGGATCTACCTGAAAAATATTATTAATAAAGAACAAAATATGGACTTAAATGCCTGCAAAATGAAATAAATTTGACAGCTTGACAGTTTTCATAACTTTATGCCTCACAATTACTATTTCCTATGATTTTTGTGGAAAATTTAAAAAAAATTCTCTTAAAATTTTTTTTGATGTGAAAGGGGAAATACCAAATTGCATCTCTGTGGCAAAATTGGGTGCCAGCTTCTTTATTTACTATAGAACACAGGGCTCTTACAGTAATAATATAGGATCACTGTAAATAGATGTAGAATTAGAAACACAAATATATATAAATAGCTGTACCAGAATGTGATTACTTTTGTGTAATCTTTGATCTCTCTTTGGCTATCTTTTTATCAGCCTTATGCTATCTGAATGTAGTAAAGTTGTTTACTACTATGGAAAAATCAGCTGTGGAAGCATTAAAATGCCACTCAGTATATCCTGATAAAAGGGAGAAGCTTGGCTACTGTGACAGCTCATTGATCTTCTGATGCAAGATGCAAGTTACTGCTGGAGTGTTTGTAGGAGATTTGTAAGTGTCTGTGTAAACAGTGCATTTAAACTGGTCGTATAATAAACCAATGTTCACATATATCATTGGTAGTAAGCTACTTCCAAATGCATGTGTGCAGTGTACCACTGGCAACGCAGCATGCTTTAGAAGGTGACTATATAGGCTAAAATGTGCGCCTTTTTAGGCTAATGCTTCTGAGCTTTTGATTTATCACTGTTTCTTCAAGTCCTGATCTTAATATTTACAACTCAAGCAGTTCCAGATAGTGATGCACAATGTCATTATGTTGTGCCATAATATTCATAGCAACCAACTGATACGGAATTGTGCATCAGATTGAGACGTATTGTAATAAAAATTGAGCAATATATAATAATAATTCTGATAGCTGAGCTCCGTTTTTGTTTCATTTGACCAATATTGCAAATGGAGGAAAATATATTTTTCTTTCTTTCTGTGGAACTAGTTATACACATTTTTAAAAGTGTGTTAACTCTGTTCCTTGCTCATTGCTCTGATTTTTGTTTCTAGCTGTTGCTTGCAACAGCAGTGAGTATAAATCTGCCAAGTGCCCGCCTGCTGGCTTTGTGGATCATTTTCAAAGGTGTCACTTGCAGATATCAAAATAGTGAACTGCAAAAGTGCTACAGATAGGAAAGAGCTAGCTGCTGCAAAATAAGCTGTTTTGATTACAATAGATGCAAAAACTGACAGCTCCTAAGCTATATGAAACTGAGTTATCTCTCATTTACACTAGCACAAAATAGAATAACTCCAGCAAAGTCAGCGGTGGTAGTCCAGTATCAAATAAAAACAAATGCAATGAGAAGCCCTCAACAATACTTCTTTCCCTTCTTAAATCCCTGGTGGCCATCCTGAACAAAACTTCCAGTGGAAACTAAATTCATTAATATTTCAAGTAGAAAATGTACTGGCGTCTGCCTGACTTTCCATCTCAAACTCATGTGGAAGGATGGAAAGGAAATTAATTTGGCTGTGTGTCAGTTGATTCACAATAAATACTCAAATTTGTGGATTCTTCTACTTGAAAACTAAGCAAAAAATATCCTGAGGAATGTTTTTAATCTTCTCATTGTGCTTCTCTAAATTTCTCACCATCTTTGATATCCTCTGGCTATATTTGTGCCAGTGCTTTCTTTCTGCAGTTTCAGTCTGCATTGGTAAGTGTCTTATAACTAATGTCAGCAATACAGGTGTGGTCATCAAATTTTACTAAAAAGATTTTAAAATAAGAGGTTTCTGAGGCACAGAATGGGCTGCTTATGGTATGAACAAGGCTACTGTATCAAGCTCTTGCTGGCTACTCTTTCTGTCCTCTCTATTCCTAAATCATGTAAATTTTCCATCTCTTAAGTAGTGTTTACTGATGGGATTATTTTAGTCAGATCGTTGTGCATGTTTCTGTGCATACTCAATGGCAAGAGTTGTATGCCAGATGCATTGGCTTCATTCTCAACATGTTCCGAATCTTTTTGTCTACTTTTCAGGATGATTTGGTAGATGAAGACTGTGTGCTTCTGTGATTAATACTGTAAATTGTTAGTGGTTTGTTTGTTGGGGTTTTTTTCCTTCTTAAATTATATTTATTTCTGTGGCCTTTTTTTCTTTAGCTTTTTGAAATCTGTCTGTAAACATGTTGGGGTAGCAAATTTTAATGCAACTGGATTAAGAGACTTGGACATGGCTTCCAAGTACATCACATTTGAAATAACAAATACCTTTTTTCATTTCCTTCCAAATTTCAATGATAGATACACAGAGAAAGTAGTTGTTTAGAATTTTAATTACTGTCCTATTCATTTTTCAGTTTGGACAATTTATTTTTTTTCAATTCAGAAAGAATTTACCTTTTTAATAAAAAATTTTAGTATTCCAGATGAAATCAATATAATCCATTTTTAAGTAACGTGGTATATTTAGTTATGTTTGTATTAGGCAGTTATGTGTCCTAGTTTTTAGCTTTTAGCAGTAACATATAATACTATACATTGTATGGCATGTAAGAAGCATATTGCAACTCTGAAAAACTTAGAGACCCTTATTGATAGACATACAGTTGGAACTTAAGCTGCCAAATGCCGTATCTCTGCAATATCTGCTCTCAGAATGAGCTGCTGCATTGTTTTCTGGTAATTCAGTGCATCCCTCGTAATTAGACAGCTAAATTTAATTCTCCTTTTGTTGTACTGTACATGTGCTGAAAGCTGATGAGCAGCAATCAATAGCACTTTCTTTAGCATAAATGCTTTTAAGGTAAGTGCTCTGGGATCTTAAGAGGTTGGGGTGTTTTTTTCTTTTTTAAATTGTGGTCTTTCACAGGAAGATGATTTAAAAGAAACTGTGGTGTGTGCAAGTGGTGTTCTAATAGGCAGGTTTGCTGACATTTGAGGCATGGTCATGACGTAGTGAGCTCTTCTCAGAAACAATTGACTTGTGTGAATCGTAAAGACAAATGCATTAATTAAAACTTGGCGACTTTTCTTTCACCGTCCCCACCCCATTACTTGCAGGGACCAGAGCATCCAGGTTTCATTACAACGATGCATCTTTGCCAGCTGGGAGAGAGGGGCAAAGGAGCAACCAGCAGCTTCCACACTTCTGTTGAAAAGCAGAGGGAAACTTTCCTGTCCTTTCTATGGTATAGCAGATGGAGAAATTCCTCTTCCTTGCGCTCCCTCTTTAACAGACCTCCTCCCTCCTACTCTGGTGCTACTATGAAAAAAGCACCAAGGAATTTTCAGACAGTGACAATGAGAGTGAGTGATTAGCACTTCACACTAGAGAATTGTGTAGAGCTGCACAATAGAAGCCATTTACAAAGAGAAATAGTTTTAATGAGTCCCAGAAAATCCAGGAACTAGGAGAAACTGAGAAACCCCAAGATGATCCTTTTACAAGCTATTTACATATTTACTGGTATACAGCATCTTGAAAAAAGAATGCTGTTGCATTTAGCCAGATTATCATTTTATCAGAAACTAAACCACTGTCACAACATTTGCTTGTCGCACAGTTTCATGGATAATATTTGGTGCTTGTGGTTCTTTGTGAGGGTGCCCTTCCACTGTAACTCTGGTACTCACGTGAGAAAATCCAGGGCTGGAGTGTAACTGCAGAACTGAACAGTATTTATTACTTACATGTGGCTTTACCATTGTACCTAGAGGCTCTCAGGTCAGTGCACCCTGCTGGATTTTAACATGTATGTAGGCTCAGGTTCAGATCACTTTTTTGAGTATCTTACAGTGGTGTGAGTCTTGGGGGATGGTGACATTGGCGGTAGTCCCTGGTTGAAGAAGGCTGCATTCTGAAAACATATTTTACTTATTTGTTTTGAAACCAAGCAGAGTCAAAGAATTAAAATGACTTGTGTGTGGCTGACTAGCAGATAAGCAGTAAAACAAAAAATAGAATCACAGTCTTCTTGGTACCATGACTGTTGCATAAGCTCCTTGACCAGACTGTTTCAAAGCAGATTCGTCAAATAGTTATCAACCACGTTTGTAAGCAGGCAGTTGTATAAGTGGTACATGGTAAACTGCCAGCAGGACTCCAAATTGGACCCTTCTGTTTGCAGGAATTGATTCAGGCAATTTTTGGTGTGAAAGCAAAGAGAAAAGGCTGCAACTGGCTTCTACCACTTTCATACCAATTTAACAAACTTCCCCCTTTCCATTTCTCCTTCCACTCCCCTTCCACTTCTTCGTTTCTCTAGCCTTCTGCTCTGGCAGAGTTCAGTTAACTGGACAGAAGATGAAATGGCATGGTGATGCTGACCCACTTTGCACCACACAAGTGAGGGATGGTGTGCATGCTGTCCTCTGTTTCAAAGTGGAACAAACATTGTACCGCAAATGGGTCTCTGACTACTGGGCAAATTAATGGAGATTGGTGCAGATTTTAATTCTCAGCAAGTTTCAGGTGTAAAAAAAGAAAAGACCACCAGATATTCATTATAAAAACATCTAATCCTTTTTCCTAAAAATGGATGATACTGGCTTTTATTTTCCGATGAAGGTAAAATACATCATGGTTTCTGGGGCTATATTTTACCAATTATTTTTTTAATTAGAGGGGAGTCTGCCTTAAAAATGAAATTCAAGCAGAGCCCATTCTCAATTTTTTTTTCTTGGTTTGTCATTATGTTTTCTACCTAGGTGTTCAGCTATGCTAAGGGCTGTTCAAAGTGACAGCCAATTATAAGACTGTACTGGAAACCAATTTACTGCTTGTACAAGACTCTTACACCCCTCTTTTCCAAGGATCAGAATTATGTCTTTATAAACAAATTGCCCTTTGAGGTTCATTTCAGAGTACAGTTATGCTTCTACAGCACTCCATAGTGTCTCTCATTGTACAATAAAGTAAGGGATGCTGATTTTTTTAGGCTGATGTAGAATGACTGACTCTAATGTGACGGACAGATGAGATCACATCTCTGATGGTGAGGAAATCTAATGCAGAGACTTCACAGAATCCCAGAGTAGGTAACAAAGAATGTTATTAGAAGTGAAAATTTACGAAGTGGGAAAAGCCTGCAATAATGCCTGGTCTCTGTCTGCCCTTGCCTTGAAAAGTTGCATGTCAGATATAGGGTGTATTAGTAGAGTGAGCACTTTATATGAGTTTTCCACCCCCTGGAGAAGACTGGAGGCAGCCTGAATAACTATGAATCAGTAATGAGAAACATCAGACCAGAATCATTTTAGACTAGTCTACATCCCAAATGAAAGTGAGTGAGAAGCAAGCACTTTGCCAGTGAAGGCATGCCCTGGTTTCAGTGGGGATAGAGTTAATTTTCTTCCTAATAGCTGCTGTGTTTTGGATTTAGTATGAGAATAATGTTGCTAACACATAATGGTTTAGTTGTTTCTAAGTAATGTTTATATTAAGAACTTTTTCAGCTTCCCATAGAAGCTGAGAGGGAGCATAGACAGGACAAGCTGGCTAAAGGAATATTCCATGTCAGCTGCTTGGGAATGAGCTGGACGTTGGCCAGCAGGTGGTGAGCAATTGCATTATGCATCACTTGTTTAGTATATTCTTTTATCATCATTATTGTTATTATTGTCTCTTCCTTCACTGCCCTATTAAACTGGTTTTATCTCAACCCACTGATTTTACTTTATTTTCCTGATTCTCTCCCCCATCCCACTCGGGAGGAGGAGGGAGGGAGGGAGCAGCTTCGTGGTTTTTGGCTGCCTGCTGGGTGAAACCACGACAGGGCACTCACTGCACCCTTTGTGACTGCTCATGCCTTTTTTTCCCCATTGCAAAATCTGTGATAAGCAGAATGGGCAACGAGAATCCTGTTGGAGCTCCACTTCTGACTCTGTCATTGCTCTGAGACAAAATTATTTTGTTCATGGCCCTAATGTTTTATTTTTCTCACCCTGGATGATATTTGACCCAATGTAACAAAGGTTTATGCTTTTCCTAGTGTTCTCTTACTATCTTGGAGTCCAAATTCTACATTAAACAATATTTTAAGTATTCGAGTGGTACTTTTTTTTTTTAATAGAGCCATGAGAATCACAGCACATCTGTTAGATTTTAGTTGTTCCGCAGGTGCAGTGAACTGTATGAATAAGTCTTTAACCATATCATAGTATGTGATTTTAGGAACACCAGTCATGCACACGCTCCACTTCCTTTTAAAGCATTCCCTTTTAACACAGTAAAGCATTTTTTTCACCGCACAATCCTTTCTGGGGTTGGGGGAAAAGTTATACTCTGAGATTGATTTCTTAAGTTCTTGAGAAATCCAAAAAATGTCACTTGCACACCTGGTTCTAAGAAAGGTCACTGGGAGCTTTTCGTAACGGGGGCTGCTGTTTTTTAAACTTCTTTCTACTCTAGGTTTTGTTATGTTACTTTACTATTTCGTAGAGAAATCATAGGTAGTGAAGTCCAGATAAGTAGAATTCCAAAGACTTTCAAGACTTTGGAGACCTTTGCTGTGACTTTGCTCAGATTGATGAGCACTGAGAAGCACAGATTCGTTATGCACTACATACTGGGCTGCCACCTGTAAAATATTTATTAAGTTCATTCCAAACTGTATAAAGAAATGTCACTGTTGAAATAATTTTATAATTGGTATACTTTTATCTACTGCTAGTTTTCCATAGTCTGAATAGTTCCTAAAATAGGACAAATTAACCTTGGCTAGTATTACAGTGGTTCAGTCAGCCCTTAATAAGTACAGTTACATAGAAATTAGCCTTTGAAGAATGTTTACAGCTGCTAGTGAGATACGTTAAGGATTTCCAAAGTTTAGCTGAAATTATTTGAATCTGTCTATAACTGGTGTAAATGAGAGTCAGCATATAAAATGAGAAATTTTTTGGATTTTGAATTTCAAGTCAGGTTGAGATTGGTTCATAAACTGTGGCTCATCACAGCCCACCTGATTCACTTACAACATCAAATAGATAGAAGTAGGCTCTACTTCTACTCTGAATAAACAGATGTTACTGCCATTAGTGAGAATAAATCCCCGAGTTGCTTTTAAATACTCCAGAAAGCAAAAGCTACTTACTGCAGTTGACTACTTTGCACAATTAGTGCATCCTCATCCTAAGCTAATGACACGTATCTGCCAGTACAAAGTCAATTAACTAGCTCTCAAGGTATCACAAGATAGCAGAAATTTCTGTCACCACAGGAATATGAGTATAGTTCAAAACTGGAAGGGACCTGAATGAATGTGGTTATTAGCAAATGCTTACATTTTTTATGCATTCAATATCAGTTGTATATGGGTTTATGCCACTGTGATGTTGTATCTGTACATTAAAGTAGTATGCCTGGTTTTGTGATGTCAGTGCAAATCAAGGAAGATTACATTAAGGTGATGAAAGAATCCACTCTTGACTGAAGTTTATGGGGACTTGATTTGAAGCATTTAAATGAAGAGGTGGTACTAGGTTCACAGCCTCCAGATAGCTGGAAGGTGTATTAATGTTAACATAGTGGGATTACTTGTGGATGAGAAGCTCAACACGAGCCGGCAGTGCACACTGGCAGCCCAGAAAGCCAACTGCATCCTGGGCTGCATCAAAAGAAGTGTGGCCAGCAGGTCGTGGGAGGTGATTCTACCCCTCTACTCTGCTCTCATGAGACCCCACCTGGCGTACTGTGTCCAGCTCTGGAGTCCTCAACACAGGAGGGACATGGACCTGTTGGAACGGGTGCAGCGGAGGGCCACGAAACCGATCAGAGGGCTGGAGCACCTCTCCTGTGAAGACAGGCTGAGGGAGTTGGGGTTGTTCAGCCTGGAGAAGAGAAGGCTCTGGGAGACCTTATAGCAGCTTTCCAGTCCCTGAAGAGGGCCTACAGGAGAGATGAGGAGGGACTCTTTATGAGGGAGTGTAGCGATAGGACGAGGGGTAATGGTTTTAAATTGAAAAGAGGGGAGATTTAGATTAGATACTAGAAAGAAATTATTTCCTGTGAATGTGGTGAGACGCTGGCACAGGTTGTCCAGAGAAGTTGTGGATGTCCCATCCGTGAAAGTGTTCAAGACCAGGCTGGATGGGGCTTTGAGCAACCTGGTCTAGTGGGAGGTGTCCCTGCCCACAGCAGGGGGGGTTGGAACTCGATGATCTTTAAGGTCCCTTCCAACTCTAACCATTCTATGATTCTATGATTACCAGATGAAGGTGGTGAGGCAGCAGGATAATTATGGTGGAGGGCGCTGGAGCCAGGACTCCGCTTCTGCGTTTCCTCAGTACCTGAAGAAATCAGTAACTTGTTATAGGAGGGCCAAGGAAAATTATTTAGAAGAGATAATCTTGGAGGATAGTGTCAAGGTTATGTAATGACGTTGTTGATAACCATGATGTCTACGTTGGGAGAGGAAAGTGGCACCTGGCTGAAGTGCTGAATGCTCTTTAATCCGGATAAAGACTGTGGAAGTACAAACTCCTGTGAATGGCTGTGCTTTCAGCTGACTAAGACAGGCTAGTGCCTGTCTGCCTCTTCTGAGCAAGTAACTTGCTTGAGGCAGAAATAGTTGCTTCAAAGTAGATGTGCAGAAATGAGGAACAAGAGTGCAAATTTCTTTAGGAGCTACTGTGAGATCTTAATCCTCTTCCTCTTGCATGTGAATTTGAACTCTCTCATGAGATAGCTGAAGGCAGCAGGACATGAAACAGAAAGAAGAGAATGGTTTTCAATGTCACGGGGATCAATTGTGAAGAAACTTAATGGCCTGGTAATCTCTTTTCTCTTTTTCCCTCTGAATGTGTGAGGTGTCCTTTCCGGCACTATGAGAAAGAAGCATTGCATCTGCCTGGTGCTTTCTGCTCAGATAGTCAGAATCACATTAAGAGGTTTCTGACTAAGATACAGCTGGCTCCATATATGTAATGTGAGCCTGGTACAGTACATTTTCAGATGATACAGCTTACTATATATATGTGTGTGTGAACAGAAGGAGGTGTAGGATATAACAAGTTCTTGCTTGCTTCAAATGACATGCATGTTCACATTAATTAAAAATAAAAAAATCGACCCTTTTTCTCAGGTGCCATCTTTGCTTTCATTGCTAAGGACACAACAAATCAATCCTAATTAGAAGCCTAATTGAACAGTCCAAGGAGTAATCAATATTAAACCAAATGCTCTTAACGTCGTTCGTCAGTTTTCTTTCTAGGAAGCTGCCAAAGTCATATTTTTAAATGCTTCTTTTAAAGTGATTTACAGGAAGATCTTTCAGCTGGATTTTAAATCGGCACCTGCTGAAGTATCTGTGTCCTTCATCAGAAATTAGTAGCGTCAGTATTCTGAAACCTAAAATGACTAGGGTGACATCTACTAAATAAATGAAAACTGCAAGGTTGAAAAATATTATTTAAATATTTTTAAAAACCCAACTCTCATTTCAGCTAAATCCCAAACTCTCTATGGGCCAAGGTTTCAGCAGGTATTGGCTGATTTATGCCAGCTAAGGATCTTCTGCTTACAGAAGGTGGCAAATTATGAGTTTTCCTCTTCTGATCTAAATAGTTTATGCTAGCATGTGAAGAAAAGATAATACGAAAAATACTGCAGTATTCAAGAATTGAAAGAGTGATGCTGGAACATCTCAACAGTGGTGTCAGCTAACAATCAGTATAAAAAAGCATTGTGTTGAGAGCTATGCACTGCCAGGATAAATCCTCTCATTTTGAAGGATATTAAATGGAAAATTCCATAGGACTTTTAAATTGTCCTATGACAATTTAAATGAAAAAAAAAAAGTTTAAATAAGCATTCAGCTGAAATTTTTTCTTAATTTCTTTGAAGCCAAATGTGTGGCAGATCCTGATATCTCTATTATAGGTGGAAATAATGAACCAATGTCTTGTGAAGAAGAGAAACAACACTCCACTCCCTCCCCCCCAGCCAGCCCAAAAAGCAAGTTCTAAACTTTGGAAACATTCATATTTGTATCCATTAACAAGATTGCTATCAATACCTAAGTAGTATGTTTGCTACAGCAATTTTTTATATTTTCTCATTAAAAATAAGTCTTTAAAACTTAAAAAAACAACTGTTAGATGGACAATCATAATATAATATTCAAATGATAAAAAAGACAAAAGCTTGTTACTGTGTTATGCTGAATATTTTAAGAAGTGGTAGAGTAGCAAATGGAGTTGAAATGAGAACACCATCATGTGCTATCCTTTAATGGAATTACAACTCATGCTCTTTCAAAGCTTGAACTTGATGTTAGAGCTCTGAGCCTTTCCTTGCTGCAGTCATAGTTCAAGTCGTTTCAGAGTGATTCTAGTTATTCAGGTATGATTTTTGTGGGTGAATCATAAATCATTGCAGTTTTCAATGTTGTAAAAGGAGATTTTTTTTCTCATACTGCCAAGATCTTGCTCCTGTCCTCTATTAAATGAATTAAATCAAGTAATCACATGAATCAAGTAAATATTTAATCAAGTAAATCAAAATAATATTTGAAAGAATGGGTGTCTCTTTCATAAAAGTATGACAGATTATTAATCTAACTTATAATTATGTAAGGCCCTGAAGTTAGTAGCTGTAACTTAGAAGACTAAATCCTTCTGCCAACTTTAAATCTGCAATATAAACCAGTTTCCTTTATTCACAAAGATTCTTACGAGGGGAAGGAATAGTGTCTTCGTGACAGCTACTAATAGTCCCAAGATGTCCTAACTCTCATTTTGAGATCCATAATGTGCTACTCCTGTCCAAAGCAGGCTTGAGATAATGATGACTCTTTCATTGAGATTTCTTTGCTGTAGTGTGGCATTTTATTAATGTGATACTTATGTTCTTCAGTTAAAACCATGAAAGGGACCTATTTCTTACTGGCTGTGTTTGTAGTATGATTTTACCTTGTCAGGGAAGAGTTATACAGGTGTGTTCTTTGAGACCTTAATGATTAAATTGTTAAAATTTGCAGTGAGTTAAAATATAGTGAGTTTTATAAAATGAATTATTAGATATGATATCAGAGAACAAATCCAAAGCCAAATAGGATCTTTTTAATAAAGTTCTTCCTCGAGGGATAGAGAGGAAGACAGTCTGCAAAAACTTTCAATATGTTTAAAGATACTGGAAACGAAAGATGGTTTAGATCACATATGGTGAAAGTAATGGAGATGTGGTAGACATCTGGAAAGAAAGAATGGCAAATGCGCAAAATTCTGCTGCTACATCAAGCAAAACCTCTGTGCAGGGAAATTAGAAGTTGAATTGGTCTCCAAATGAAAAATGTAAGTTGTGTAGTAGAAGTAATTTTGGAAAATGCCTTTTCGTTCATTTCATAGCTCTGTACCTTATGTGTGTAAACTGTGTACAGCAATAATAGTGAGGAAAACTATAATTATTCACATATCTGCCTTAAGTTTTGCTTTATTTTGGTTTGTTATTGATAACTGTACAGTGTCCTGGGCACTGTATGTAAGTATTTTGATATAAACATATTTAGTAAAGTAATGTGTGTTAGATTATGACCAGCTGAAACTTGAGAAACATAATAAATAAGTCCTCCTTGCCATTTTAACTTGGGTGAGGCAGCTGGAACAGAAGAAGATAAAGGACCTGGTGCCTTGCATCTTGTCAGAATGAGCAATAAGAAGCAGCAGAGGTCATGCATTGTGATTGCAGATTAGGATGATGATGGAAACCAGACGTAAGGGACAAAGGCCAATGTAAGAAAAGTGGAAAACAAGTCATGCAATACTTGTAAAAGCCAAGAGGAATAGTAAAAGGGAAATAGTGCTAAAGCAGGAGAAAACAGGTCATAAAAATTTACACTGAAATCCAGAGTAGGTTGCAGAGGAAAGCTGTGTACAGCAGGTTTCTGAGCTTGACCTCTGCGCTGGGATTCCAATGCACCATGAAGGCAACACTTCATTGAATCAAGGATTTTATTTTTCATCAAAATGTGATCTGATAAACTTTCATCTGATCAAACTGTGACATCTAGCAGAAGGTTGTGTATGGCACGATACCTAGCTCCAGCACTGCTTTCTTTATCACAGTGAAAGTGGGGGTGGGATGGGGGGCGGGGAACAAAACCCTCTTGCTTTTTCTACTGTGGAGAAAAAAATTCTGGATATTTATGAATTTGGTTGGGTGGTTTTCTCAAATACAGGTAAAAAACAGACAAGATTTAGATTTCGAGGGAGGCTACATGCCTCCTACAACCTCACACCTCGTATCTTACAGATGACCTTGTCAGGTGGCATAATAGTGGATTGTGCTATCTGTCAAGCTTACTGTGTCTATGAATGTAATTGAATTCTGAAATTCCTGACTTCTGAAAAATTCCCACTGTTGGGCCTAGAAGACTGACATTTTAAACAACTCTAAGTAGGGCTTATGGAGGATGGAAACTTGCATGAAAATGTAAAAACTTTGTTAAGAAAAGCGTTTAGGAAGGAAGATTTTTTTTTAAAGAAGTCTTGAACCTGTTGTTCGGGGTTTGAGAATTGGGGCAAATTTATACATCATTTGGTATTTTATCAACCTGACTCAAGTAGAACAAATGCATTGTGAATCAGGGTTTTGTCCAGGCGCATCTGTAACCTGCCAGAATGTGGCCACAAAACATGAGCAGCAGAAGCTGTAGGTGCCGGTCTTTTTCTCATCTTTCTCTCCACTGGGTATTTTTTTCTTAAAAGTATCTATGTTACATACTATCAGAATCTGACCTTGTTTTCCATCTTTGGAACTTGATGTCAGATTTTTTTGGCAAGGAGGCAAGACAAGGACACTGGTCTGAGAAAAATGTGATGTTCTTTCCTACGTTTAACCGCTTCTTTTTTCTCCCCTCTTCTGTATACATTTCTGAACATGGAAAAGAATTCTAAAGCACAAGAGTGCTAACTCAGCTGCTCAATGTCAGTATAGCAAAAGGTGATGTTAACTGTTTCACTTCTTACCAAGGCATGAAAGAACATTCTTTCACTTCAATATTAGCATTTTCCAAAGTGTGTGTAGCAGGAGACAGGAGAAAAGGACTGAAAGATATGCAGGTCTTTAAAAATGTGTCGCATTAGGATGTCAGATGTCTCTGGGAATCAAAGGAAGAACAGGAAGCAAAACAGTCGTTCAAGAAGGTTGCTGTGGTGGCAGATGCAACCACAGCTCCACCACTCCACTACACCAATACTGTCCTGGAGTTCGACAGACAACTGTCTGGTCTGTTCACATTCCCCAGCAATGGGCTGTTGTTTAACTGGCTCACTACTTACCTCAGAAATCCTGGCTCAGATACCTGGGCACCTGCTTCTGCATGTGTGCTGGTCTGGAGAGTGGAACCTATGGGACAGATAAAGGACTTTGCTCTACCTCATTTTTATTGCCTCTTTGAAGAACAGCTGGCATTAGAGGCTCATGGGGATAGTAGCAAGTGGAATCTCAATTAACACTGATTTTCAATGTTTTGGGAAGCAGATTTTGCACCAAAGGGAGCAGAGAGGAAAGTGGTGCTGAGCACTGTGCCCAAAGGTAGCAAACTATGTACACTGCTGAAACCTTGCTTGCAGGAGTACTTTATTTTCTGAGGCACCTGCACATTCAATAAACTTATGCCTTTGGTTATGCCTTACAGCTGAAAACCTTTAAATCATTTGGTATCAGCTAACCATTCACTTTCAGTCATACTTTACACATGCCTCATATTCTCATGATTTGTTTATTGCTTATTCTTATGTGTTACCATAACTGTAAATACACCTCTTGGCTTTTCAAGTGTCCTGAAGTTATTATGCTACTATACCTATGAGAGACATTTTCATAAACAAATATTTACAGCAAATCTTACATTCTGCTGTATCAAGGTGTACAAATATTTACTTTATTTGTTTAAATTCTGTTCAGAATACATTCACTGGGACAGTGGTTGGAGATTAAAGAAATGCGTCTGGGGAAATAAGGAGCTAAAATCTGCAAAGCTGACAGTGGTACACATCTAATAGCTATTGCAGTTTTGACAATGGACAGTAATGTCAGTAAGAGAAATTGTGTGTCCTTCACTGTCCATTTATCCATTTGTCCTACAACTGTGTGCACAGCTATGAAACTAAGGGATCTTTGTTTTCACTTGGGCTTTTAAGAGCCCTTCTGATATGTGACAGCAAACAGTATTTATGGTAACAGTTATTGTAGCCTGTTGTAATCCAGAACTCCTTTAAAGCAGTTTTTCTTTCTGAATTTCTTTATGAAACCAATTGGTTTAGCATGTATTTATTCTTCACATATGGAAAAAGAGAAGTGTCTTGTAGTGAAGTAGAATCAGGTAACAGTATTGGTTAATTCCTGATCACCAACACAAGACTTGTTGGACTTTCCCTTATTTCAAGCCACGTATCCATAGAATTTCAAAATTTTTACCGACCACGCACCCACCCATTGATGCTTGTTCAGTTTCTCCTCACCTTTGTTCTCCCTTCTGAGCCAGGAGAGATCCCAGTCAAGAGAGAGTCCCAGTTGGTGTATGTTTAATGCTGCAGTCATATTGCCTTGCTGAAGATGCAAAATCCTAGGAAAGCATTATCAGAAAACATGATAAACTGTAATTTAAGGATCTATGAAAGCACCTCACTTATTCAGTTCCTCCCCCACCCCACCTTCTCCCCTTCTAGTTTTTCCAGTAGTAGGCTTTTTCATTTTGTATTGTGGCATTCAAGACTCACACATCCTATTAGTAGTATTGTCTCAGTGATAGCCCACTTACCAAGGTGGCTAAGAAGCTGTTAATGCCATCATAGTGGAAAAAATAGTGTGGAGTGGGTCCATGCTGCAGGTAGCAGTACAGTTTGCTTGGTGTGAATTGATTTCCCTTCAAACTATTGCAGTTAATTTTGTGACTAAATAGCTATCTCAGGCAATATTCCTCAGTCATCTTTACGGTAACTCGTGAGACACATATAACATATATCTATTCTTTCCACATGACCTTTAAAGAGATGAATTTTATGCTAATGAACCATCTGGGGCACAGGTTCCTAGAGAAGATCTTTTTCCTCTAGAAACTGGGGCTGCAAAATGGTATGAGGCATTAACTGTGGAGAGCAGCTGGCTGAATTCAGGCCAGAGAGCAGTCTCTCCTCCACATATTCCTGCCTAAAGCCATGAAGTCTCCAGGGGCACCTAGAACTGGCCTTTTCTTTCTAGCCAGTAGGAGAGGGGCCAGAGAAACTGCAGTATGTAATTTTTCTCCTTGTCATGCATGCTGTAGAGACCTTTTATTTTAAGGTGGGGTTTTGTTTTGTTTTGTTTTGTTTTTTAGTTGTTTTGTTTTCTTTTTTTTTGTTTATTTATTCTCCGTATTAACAACAAAGTGAAGCAGGTGGGTGTCTGTCCTTGTCTTGTTTTCTTAATATATATTTTTACGTATATGCCAGCTTCAAGGAGAAAATTTTGAAAAAGTTTTGTCGTACAAAGCAAGTCTTTTCAAGCATAAATTGATGCTGGATACACTCAGGTGAAACAGTCGCAGATATGTCATGAGGTGACATGTTCATGAAGGGATCAAGGCAGCTTTTAACCATCAGTGAAGGGGGTGGAGATTTTTAATTAATCTTGAGCAGTGAAAGCTAATGTATCTTTTGGAAACTAAGTGGCTGAAAGAGATTGTGCTTCTATGAGGTGATTTATGATTTTTCAGGAATTTTATATTGAAAAAAACAAAAACCCCCAAACAAATAACAAAAAAACCCACCCAACCCTGCAAAAACTCCAGCTCCCTACCTTTTCTCTAATACGCATCAATCAATGGTATTCAACTAAAGAAAAATTGCTTGAATGAAATTCAAATGAGATGTGACCACCATATAAATATGTTAGGTATGTTAATTATTGATCTTAAACCTCCTTTATTTTATGGTGCTTTTATTTACTTATGATAAAATTATTTACTTAATGTGACAGATTTGTGTGCCTGAAATCTTGTTTTCTAGCTGTACTAGTTGGCTTAATGAAAGAGATTGTATTTTTCTACATTTATCACTTCTTTCTCTGAAGTTGTCTAGTTCAGTTAGCTGAGAGGTGCCTAGAGAGAATAATCTGTCCTATTCTTAGAAAATTCTGAATCTGTAGGGTGGATTGCCCTCTCAATTTACCTGTCAACCCTCACTGACTGTACAAGAACTACTGGTGGGTGACTGTGACACCTGGATAGGAATCCACCCAGAAGTGTCACTTACTAGGAAGAACAGCAACAAATTTTAAACAGTATGTTTTTGAGGCCTGGATCCTGGGTGTGTTTGAGGCCTGGGAGTGTTCAAGGCCAGGCTGGATGGTGCTTTGAGCAACCTGCTCTAGTGAGAGGTGTCCCTGCCCATGGCAGGGGGGTTGGAACTGGATGATCTTTAAGGTCCCTTCCAACTCTAACCGTTCTATGATTCTGTGATCTTTACAGTTTGTTCAAGCCTTCAATTTTCAGAAATGACTGTTTTTTCCAGTGTGATTGTTCATACTGAAAACCGTGACAGAAATATGATTCTTATTAGAAAGCATTAAGCACCTATCTTTGGAAATCAAGGCCTCGTAGGGGTATTTCAGATTAGCCAGAATCTTGAATTGTTGCTGATAAGGACACACTGTGTTACCATGTTTCAGTTCAGTTATTCAGCACTTACATATTTAAATCCCAGATATCCCAGCATGTGTCCAGGAGCTGATCTTAGTAGTTTCTGTTTCTACATACTAGAGAGAAAGGACAGAGGTTCTTTTTTTAATTAGAAATACCCAAAAGTCATATAAATAAAGATAATGGTGCGAATACTAGATTGGAGTAAAAGCTATTTCATGAACTCTAGATTTTCAGAGCAGGCATCCAGTTACTTGCCACATAGTTCTAAGAGCTTCTGAGTTGTCAGCAACTTAAGTTTTGGGACATTTCTTTGAGTATCATGTGCTACAGCATTTTCAAACTTTGACTTACTGATCCTAACTACAGAATTGTATTAAACTGCAATGTGTTTGAAGTACAGTTGACATCAAATGGTAACATTCATCAAGAGTTCTCTCTGACACTTGTTATCATATTTCAATGGTCACATTAACTTCAAGCAGTATTTAACTAGGTTAAATGTTCAAGGGCCTGAAAAAATTTAAAATACTGATTCATTCTTAATATTTTCCCAATCTCTAGGTTTTCTATAGATCAATATGACTCTTGAAGGAATCATATTTAATATCTGAGAAGTATGTTAGCAGTCGCTTCTAGGTTTATATCAATGGAGAAGCAGGCTTACTTTTCATAGTTTAGAGGAACCTCTGTGGAATATGATGTCAAACAGAATCTTATTCCTTATTTAAGGTATCTAAACTTTTAAATACATCCATGTGCAGAGCAAAAGGCAATGTATACCAGATGAAAGATTTCTTCAGAAAGTCCTGTGTCAGCATTGTACAAAGCTCTCTATCATATTCACAAGATCTGAACACCACAGTATTCCTACCTTAACTTACTGGCTTAATAACAGTATTCACGTCAAAAGTTAATTTTACTTTAACCTTTTTATAAAATTATTATTAAATGGAGTTTGTTTCAAATCAGCCTGCAGGAATAGCAGTGTACATGTATTTCTGGCATATCTTATTTGCATATTAATAAAAGATGAGACAGAATTAACTACTAGTTGCATATCTTCAGTATGATGGTTGGTGCTAGAGCTAAAGAGAGAAAATTGCCATTCTGTTATATTGCTACGTGTTTTATTCCTCCTAAGAGTGCTGGTTTTCTTTCTTGAAATCTATCCAAATAGATAGGAGAAGGAACTAGATGGGTGAAATCCTGAATGCGATTACACTGATAATCAGTAAAAGATAGCTCTTTATTAGAGAGAACATTTTTCACGTATATCAAATCTTAGACCTCCCATTTCTCAACTCTAAACCTCAGGGAGATCTACAAAGTGCTTTGGAAGTCTAGAAAGTAAAATCTGTAACTGCTGCTTACTAAAAAACCAGGGCAGCAACAGAAGCATTTGTGTTGTGGCCCATTATAATCTACTGATCCCTCTATTGCAAGATGCTATTAATTCTTTTCTTCTTTTGTTTTGTGGGCCTACCAGGTATTCCTTTTCTAACAGTGAGTACTGCTTCCAGCACTACCTGTGTTCTTGCTTTCCTAGTCTTTTTGACTACCCTAAGCTGGCAGCATAATTCCACCTGTTAGTAACACCAGTTCCACCAATGTAACATCTCATTGACATGAAAAGCGAAGGGCTTTTTCAGCCCTACTATATTTTTTCCCCTTTCTCCCCCCATTCCTCACTCACTTCATGCATCTAGCATTTACCTTGTGTCGGCTCTGGAGTTCATGGACCCCTTTCTGGACAGATATAACTCAAAACTGGAGATGTGCCTTTATTCATTACACAGGGAGAAAAGTAGCAGCGAAAAAATTAATGGAGAGTTTCCTGCCATTTTAGTGAATTTAGTTCATGCAGAGAAGGATGCTGGAAGCACAAGAGCCAGGACAGTGAGTGGAAACAGTATAGCAGTGAGGCAGACGAGACAGAATGTGGGAGGAGAAAGATGAATAAGTGGAAACCTTACTCATTTTATTGCAGCCATCCATCAGGTCAAATTGTTTTAAACTATAACTTAAGGGTAGTTGCAATCTGGTTACATAACATTTCATTGGAGTTTAACTTCTTTTTGTCAGCTCTGACAAAGGATTTCTGTTCTATGTGCTGGACATGCTTTTAAAAAAGAAACCGGATGTTTCTTTTAAAAGTGCCTTCTGATACCTTTGCAATGGCTGATATTTTGTGTTATGGGGGATGGTGTTTATTCATACAGATTATTTTGATTATATGATGTTTATTGCTTTATAGGAAGATGTTGACTTTTAAAGAAAAGTCTAATGTTTATATTTTCTTACTTGAGTATCTGTTTCTAAGCAAAGTTCATATTGATTCAGCAAAAAATTGGGCAGATACTGTTCTGTCAAGTCTTCTTCCCTCTGAACATGGTTTAGCTTTTTCTGTGTTTTGACTCTCAGAGGTCCACTTCATTTTCAAAAGAGCAGTTAAACTTTGATTAATAATGCACACTTACGAGGTTGAAATAATACAGTAGTATTTCTGCCAGTCTGAACAATAGGATTGGAAACCAGCAATAAAAATCCATCGTATATATTTCTGTTATGTGTGCACAAGTAAAAAGCAATTTCATGCTGGATCATGCGTGTGACACTACTTTATGGAATCCAGCTGGTATCCAGCCCAGAAACTCAGATCATTTAGAGAACTTTTAGCAGATTGTCTTGTGTGTCTTCCATTGCTGATGCTGATCTCTTGAATATTGCATTGCATTTTTGTGAGCTTATCAATTATTTTTTTCTTTTTACACAAGAAATCTAGCAGGGTTGTCTTTTATTCTTATATACTTATTTTATAATACTTATTTATATACTTATTTTTTAAGTATACTTATATATACTTATAAGTAAGGAACTGTGCACCAGAAGATTCTAGTTATGTCAGTTTCTTAGGGCTACCAAAATGAGACTTATTTGTTACTATAGACAATGGAAATTTTTCCCCGTGAGTGTCTTTTCTTCAATATTAAACTTTCAAACTTCCCTTTGGAAGTATACCTTTTGCAAGCCGTGATCGTGTATGACAAAATAATAATTTTGCTTATCTTTTAGAGAGTTGCATGCTTTTAAATAACCATTCTCTATTTTTCCAGTGACAATGGACTGAAATATAGGACACTTTTCCAAGTCTTTTTAGCTGCTGGCCCAACTCACCCAGCTATAGCTGGATCCTGAGGTGTACACGAGACTGTGGCAGTTTTCTTCGGTCAAAGACTTAGCCTACCAAAATAAAAGGGAATCATGGGCTATATTCAAAGTTAGATAGAATGCCAGTCAGGCGCTTGCTACACTGGAAGTAGAACAAATACCTGTTGTTCCATTTATTAATGAGTTTAGTAGATGAAAACTGTTGAAAGTTCCTTAACAGATAATAATTTCCAAAAGGAGAAAAGTTGCATGGGCAGTGAAGAGTCAGTAGTAGAGAGAGCAGTTTGAGCTTTTACCAGGTTTTACTACTGAAAGGCTGTTTTAGCAATTTCTTTTAACCTTCTTATTTAAAAAATAAAGCAAAGGTTGAGCTAGTGATCTTTTACTTCAGATATTTCACACAAACTTCACTTAATTTCATTTTTATGTTCCTTGTCACAGATCAAAGTAGCTCATCACAGTTTATAATTTATATGTATATAGTAAAACTTATAAGAATTTACATTGCATTATAATGCCTGGTGCTGCTCAACAGTGTACTTCGGGTAGGACGTTACCCAGGCAAACAAAAGTATTGAGAAGATCCACAGAAAGCTTCTGTATCCACTTGACCCACTTGGACCGGGTTTACTTTGGGCATTTTGTTAGTTCACAGGAGACACTTGAAATGGAAGATTCTAACTCTATCCCATTTTCTAGAGCAGTTATACTATTCTAAGACAAAAGAGAAAGGGCTTGGAATGAAGGTACAGGACTTAGAATGTGCTTAGCATCTCCCAAGATTGGGCACCCTCATCATAATATAGACAAATACTGGAAGTTGCTAAAGGAATGTACATTTAAGGTGAGATCACTTTAAAATGTGAGAAAAATCACTTTTCAAAATACTGAGTAACTCTGTCGCTTCACTTCTTTTTTGCTGCAAAATTGGGATTCTTCCTTTATGGGAGATGTACCTAATAAAGACAGGAAAGGAAACATGACTGGAGTCAGGAAGCAGGAACTTGTATCTTCCCAGAAAAAAATAGACGTCAAGCAAATTATCAAAATAAAACACTTTGTTTTGATGCTAGCAGGTATTCCTTGTGGAGGTGATATCACACTTCTCTCATTCATATTCACCATTTCTTTTGGAAGGCTTCCCATATTTCAGTGTCTGTTTTTCAGTCATTTTTGATTGCCTTTTGAAAGGCAAACAAACTCCATTCTTTGTGTGCAAGTGACTTACAATGTGATGATCTGGACACTGACTGGACCCCTGATTTTCCCTCATGCACATCCTCTTTGTCGTGCCATATTATTTCCCAGAACAGAATGCAAAATGTAACATCTGATCTTTTCGACTGCCCAACAGACTGTGCAGGAAAGCAGTTTTTTTTCACATTTAGAAACATGAACCTGCCTATATTACGCCATTACCTGTAATTTCACTTTCAGAGTAATTGAAATCCCATATGACCAATGATACAGTCTCTTTAAAAGCCTCTGATAGCTGTCTAAACATTGGTAGATTTCTTTTTTGATCTTGTGCCAGAGGTCTATAACCACTTCCATTATATTTTTTTTACCGTGTCATTTGTAACTTTAATCCAAATTCTCCAATGAAATTGCTAATTTTCAAGTGCCCTTTTTTTAATAACATATTCATGTCTTCCTTTACTTATAGTGCTGCTTTCTATTCCTCAAAAAGTCTGAGTTTTGTTAATACATGTTGAAATTGGAATATCCTAGCCAGCTTTTCAGTTGTGTATTTCACTACATAATCCATTCTCAAAAAATAAAAATTTCACCACTGCAAGTAGTGTCATAACAAGCCAGTCACCACCATTGAATCCCTAGATATATCTAAGATACATCATTTTATTCTTCTTGTTTCTACAAATGTTTACTCTCAGGTATCGTAAATATACTGCCTTTATATATTTAATTTGTTTTCTGAGCACTTCTGTACTGTCTTCGCTTGCAGCCCTGCAATGATCTTATTATACTATGCTTTGAAAAAAGGGAATTCAACTCTTTTTAGGAACAAAGTAACTTTTAGTGGCAGAACTTGGAAGGAGGGAAGGCAGCACAGAACAGAGTGACAATTCTTAAGCTATTTATATCTCCATTCTCAATTTGTGTAACTTTTGGACTTGGATCTGTGGACTTTTTTCTTAGAGAATGAGCCCAGAAAGGAATATGTGAAAAAAAATGGCAAGTCAAAAGTGCTAGTCAATGAGCAGAATCCTGATGGCAACTGAATGCCTGTCCTCTGTTCTTTGTATTTGTACACATAAGCAGTGGTTTCAACCAAAAGAAGCAGATGTTTAAACCAGAACAGAGCTGAGGATATAGAATCATAGAATGGTTAGAGTTGGAAGGGACCTTAAAGATCATCGAGTTCCAACCCCCCTGCTATGGGCAGGGAGACCTCCCACTAGACCAGTTTGCTCAAAGCCCCATCCAGCCTGGCCTTGAACACTTCCAGGGATGGGACATTCACAACTTCTCTGGGCAGCCTGTTCCAGTGTCTCACCACCCTCACAGTAGAGAACTTCTTTCTAGTATCTAGTCTGAATCTCCCCTCTTTCAATTTAAAACCATTCCCCCTCATCCTATCATCCTATGAGATCTCCCAGTTTATTTTAGTCTGAAAAAGTCCATTTTATGAGCTCCAAAGACTGTTCCATAATTCAAATTAAAACACTTTGAGTGGCAATAATTGGGATATTTGCTTCAAAAGTATGCTACTGATCTGAACTAAAATATTAATGTAGATGCCCTATTGTGGGCACATGTAGACCAAAATCCAGAGGTATAACAGCTACTTGTAAAGATGTGTCTAATACTGAAAATTTCACAAGAGCACAAATAGTGCAGGTTTTGATAATTTTCAAGTACTTTTAAAAACTTGCAGTGCCTACATAAAGGTTTTATTTATTCCATGTGGTAGACTGTGCTGCCACTGTGGTTCTTTTATAAACGCTTAATCTAGGTACTTCTACGAGATAATGGGTATATTTGCAATTTAGAGGTGAGACTACAATTCCTGCAATGTAGACAACTCTGGAATTAAACAGTCCTAAAAGTGACTCATGCAGTAGCCTTTATTCCATAGCTCAGAGCAGCGGTGCCTTAGAAGAGCTGTCAGGGAATGCCTACAGTGCTGCTGCTCTTGCTGTGTCTGTTCAGTGGAGAATGGATTCAGGCTTCAGGGCTGCCCATCAGGAATCTCCTCTGAGCTCCACGGGACACTTTTTAGCTCTCTAGGCATACAGTGGATAACTCTTCCTGCTATTGTCATGACAGGGCAGATGTGCTAGCTCCCTATTCACTCTCCGAATGTGTGGGTATTGGACTCATTTATGAGATCGAGCCCTGAGTATTTCGCTCCCTTATGAATGTTTGACTACAACCTAGTATGATGTGCCCAGAAACATGTTTTTTCAACCCAGCTGTAGGACATCCATTGGTCTTCTCCTTCTCTTCTGTCCTTCACCATCTTGCTAGCCATTTTAGGTCATGTAATGTGCTGCCTCCAGCTACCACTGGCTATGTACCCAAACCCATCATTTCACTCCATTGCTGCAATTTCTAAATAAAATATCTGAACCTTTGAAATGCTGTCTCTGCTTTCTCTGTTGCCATTTATATGCAGAAGGCATATATGTGGTTATATGCAGATAGATACAGTACCAAGTAAGATTTAGGAGCTGGTTCTGGTGAGGAAAGATTAAAGAGATTTGACACAGAATCATTAGCAGAAGTAGAACTTTTATGAGGGTCTTCATCTTTTGTTACAGGGGACATGCCTTCTACCAGACATACTGCGAGAGTATGTTTTTCAACAGAGTTTATTTTACTGAACATATGTTTTTAAGGTTCTTATTATGGCATAGAAAAATAGATAAATATTAGAAAACAGTCACCTGAGTTGGATTTCCAATTAAAATATAAATTGTATCATAAAGTCATGACAGTATCATGAACTGGATTACTATTTTCATAGGAGAGGAGACTTCAGGCTCACTGCCCTCATAGCATTCCTGAAAGAAATTATCCTTGGTGAATTTCCTCAGACTGTCAGCCTTACAGGTTGTCTCCCATATGCAGGTGTTTTTACACACTGAAGCTGTGTTCCATAGATAAGTATGCTGGACAAAAGACCTTAATAATATGTTTGTAAACACTGTACGAATGGCATCATAATTCAGATGGGCATCCAGTGCATGAATAACATTGGGTACAAAGCTCGAACAGTTTATGTGGAGGCATCCTTATAGGTGTTTCTTGGAATGGGTGGCTTTATTGGACAGATTGTGATTTCAGAGATAGACAAAAAGCCTCCATTCTGCACAGTTCCTTCACGATGAGTCTCCATTATAGCTGCATTTAGAGGGCTTTCTCCAGAGGAAACCAATTTCTGCAAAGCAGCTCCTAGCCTCAAGGAGGCTTTTTCAAATTTTAGAGTCTGCTCTTGTTTGTGTAAGGAGAGAGGTGAGCAGGGCTGTGATTAGCAGCAAACTGATGAAAAAATTGAAGGGAACAGGTGTGATGTGTGAATGAACTACATCATTGAAGAGGATTGGCCAGCTCACATATAAACTGTGGAGGTGAATTGTCGTTTAAATACAAGATCATTTTTGGAATAAAGACACCTTATTTCCCAGTGCTAATTGCTAAGCATTTGTTCATTTTTCAGATATTAACCAAAATAATCATCTGATTTGTAGTAGTCTTTCATTTTAAAATCTCAACTGTGTCTGAACAAACTGCAGAGGTGGAAGAAAAAAGGTGGAAGCTTCCAGAGGAATAAGAAATTAGGTTTATTCCAAATATAGGAAAATGGGGAAAAAATAAAACTGAACCATTTCCCGTTCTACTGTATGATCTTAAGAGCATTTTTATATCTTTTCTATTTACATGTCTATTTATAAAGTGTATTAATACTTAAGGAGAAAAGGCAATACTTCACCAAAGCTAGTAATTTATTCCGACACTTTTGATTACTACTTCTTTTATCCCCACGTACAAGAAACAAAAAAGCCCTGAGCAAATAAATAGTGAATTCAAGTGCTAGCAAAATACCAAAACTCCAGGGAAAGCTATGGAAGTTGGTGGCCAGTGAAGCGGCAGTCACGTTTTGTTTCTGATTCCTACCCAACCCCCCTATTCCCTCAACCCCAACAAACCCAAAGAACACCTATATCAAGAAGCCCTCTACTTTTTCTCCCAATATAAGACCCTTCTCTTCCAGAGTAATCCTTTGAGTATATTTAGTGGATTTATGATGAATAGAATGTTGGTATTTCTTTAAATATTTTTAACAATGCCAAAGAGAGTAATGAAGTAAATTGAGTCAATCTATTTATGTAGCTGAATAGTTAAGGAAAAACAGGGTGAGTACAGCATGAAATACCATCAGTACGTCTGAACTGGAGCTGAGGTTGGGACCTGAGCTCACGGTTTCATCTCAAGATAAAATTGCGTGCCACACGGTTCCCAGAATCATTGTTACATTGTTTACATGATTTTAACATGCAGGAAGGAGATTGCTCAGACAGATGAAATTATGGTCCAGTTTGTTTCTGTCCAGAGATATCATGCAGGCAGCAAAAAGATATCTGGGCACAAGAGAATATAATCTTTTAGTAGACTTTTAGAAAAATAACCTTTTGACTCTGCACTCCCTCCAGCTGTGTGCCAGATGTTTTTTCATTGTCTGCACATCCTAAATCTATAGCTCAAAAAAGATGGGATACTCCTGTCTTCTGTTAACTTCATAAAAAAAAAAAGTTTGGCAGTATCCTTTGAAAGACTCATGTTTTGTTGTCATTAATTGTTACATTGCTATTAACCTTAACTGCTGGGCTGAGGTAGAAACCCACAGGTGAGATTTTGGGGGAACTATCAGAGTGAATAAAGTACCTAGGCAAATGTGGAGTTTAGGGTCAAAGATGGATGAGAGGGAAGAAGCACCAAGGACACAAGAACAGAGAAAACCGAAACAGGGACAAAGCAGAACCTTAGGGAAGAGTGCAAGTCTATACACTTGCTGCCCTTCAGGTCCTGAAACTTGGAGAAAAGAGCTGAGCACAAACTGCAGACCATCAAATCAAATTCTTGTCAATCCACATTTGAGTTTGTATCTGTCTATAAAAAGCTCAAAAGGAAGCCTAGGATTGAATGTCCAAAATAGGTGTAAGATTTCATCCAGATCAAATTCTCAAGTTTTTATCTCCTCTTACAATTTTCAAGATTCCTTAACTATTTATTGTACCTACAGTTTCCCCAAGAGAACTTTTTGTTTCTAACAGGCAAATACCTTTCTGCTTTAAAACATTTATTCAATAAGACATAAGCAAAATTTAAAATGAAGTGCGTTCTTAAGCTCTTGAAATGAAGCGTGTACTTATGTACTATAATAAGTAAAAATCCTTTTCTAATCAAGAAATAAAAACATAATTAAGGCACAAATAGTGATCTGGGATTGGACTTTGTTGACTAAAGAACACTGCTACTACCATTAGTAATAATTACACTAGTAATTATTAAATAATATATTGTTCTGGATGGCATGAATGCTATGCTTTTCACTATTCAGATTTTTCTACTGAGATTTAATTAGTTTTTTGCTTATTTTCTGTATTCTCTCTGTTCTGGTCGTTTCTTCCTCCCCTCTCTCCTCCACCACTGCCCAGCCCCCTGGTGTGTTGCTGCTTATATCCTTGTCTGTGACGGAACACTTTTCAGAGAATGACATACTTTTACCTAATAGATGACTATGGGAAATATGTAACTGCTATTTGAGGATGTATTTTGCTAGTATTTTGGTAAGATACAGAATACAGAGCAGAATTTTACCTATTTGTAAAGACTTGAGGAAGCTTTCCAATGCTGTTTCAGTTGTTTTAGCACTTTTAATATTTAGTATTTACAATACTTTTATTCAGAATATTATGACTATTAAAAAAATTTAGTAGAAAAGCAAGATTTAGAAAGATAACCAATATGCTTTAAAAGGTAATTGTGAAGCAGGAATGCAAGGTTCCATTTTAGATTCTGTGGGCTTTGGTTTGGGATGACCCGATTATTTAATATATCAAAGGAAATCCATGTGGATCTTTCTTGCTCTAAGCTTGAAAAAGTCAGATATCTTAACTATCTGACCTATAGAAACTCTTACAGGCTGTTAGAAAGCCACAGCAAGAGGATATTTGTCTGGGGCAAATGTACTTTCTCTTCACAGATGTTGTACAGACTGTGACAGAAGTTGAATTTAATTACTGCAGTGTGCCACTGACAAGCTATTTTGTCTGTATTTGTAGCTTTTTGTACTGTTTTGGTGATGATGAGAGTCCTTCAAAATACAATAGAAGTGGATTTTGTATAGTTTATAAGCACATGGTAGCTGCTGAGACCAATTTGATTATTACAATATCAAATTATGATTATTACAATATAGAAACAGTAAAATGGGGGTAGTTATGCAAATTATACTATTACCTCTTTATAAGCTAACTACTGACAGTTTTGACTTGTATATAATTTGCATGTGATAGTTCAGAGAAATATTGTGCTATGATAAGCATACAGGCAAGATAGACTTAGGGCTCTGAGTGCAGCTTTCAAATAATAGTGTCTTTTCATTTGAGAGTTCAATCATGTGGCTTTAATATTCTCTGAAGATGTTTTTGTACGCTGTACGTGCTCTTTTTTTACACATAAGAGGTAGAGTAGAACCTTCCGCTGTGTTCCAAGTTAGGTTTTAGCATCTTTTTTCTTTTGATAGCTCATTATCTATAATTATAGTTAATTCAAAGGTTGTGCAAAACTTTATGTTTTACTTTATTACATATTACATAAAATATTATACTATTTTGTGCTTTTTCTAGAAATTTTCTAGTTACTTTCATAATGCCAGAATAAATTGCAGCATTGGGAAGATCTGTGGTGCTGTTAGTTTTGCCATGCCAGGGTTCTGTACTACAATACTACTTTTATGGAAATGGACTGTACTAAAAGCCAGAAGACATTTTCTTACTTAGAACTCTCATTAGAATGAATTCTAAGATCTGCTCCTTGACACCAGGTTTTGCAGACAGAGGATACTCTGGAAAGAAGTCATGCTAGCATGAAATCTTTCAGTCTATAGTGTTTAGTTATTTGAACCTGAAAACAAATGGATGTATCTTACTAACTTCCCCAGTCATATGCATTAAAAATAATATTATGAATCCTTTAGACAGTCTTGCTCTGCCTATCCAGGTATAAAACTGCTATGGCAGTGTACTACATGCCAAGGATTGGCACTTGTATTTGTTTTACTACTATAGAAATTACCATGAGGAGTTATTGCAATTCCACTACTATATCTAATGATGTTCCTGGTGTTCTCCTCTTTACTTCTAGGGAGTTACCTGAATTTTTAATATTTATTTAAAAACTGTGTCCTGGTTTGAGGTAAAACAGAACCAATTTTCTGTTTAGTAATTTTACATTTTAGCTAAGCCTCTTCTAACTAACTGAACTCTGAAATTAACAGCGTTTTACAGAGACACTGTTTGTTCTCAGAGTGGTAAGATTTGATTATTTGTAATTTATGCCTAGGAATGGTATGCAGAGAGGCTTTTGCTTACACTAATTGCTATAACAACCAAGGTCAGCTAACTTTGTTATTTGCCCCGTTGGAGGGTGAGGAGCGGAAAAGCGTAGAAGGGTTGCACCTGCAGGAAGGAACAGACAGGACAGGTGACCCAAAACTGACCAACACGGTATTCCATCCCATCTGCATCATGCTTAGTATAAAAGCTAAGGGATCAAAAGGTCAGCCCTCTTTCTTCAATGGCCAGCATCCAAAGAGGACTCTGCCTGTTTGTCTGCCTTTGATCCCAATCCATGCATTTCTGGATCCAGATCTGGAATTCAGCTGAGTCCAGTCTGGGATTTCTCCCTGTGCCTGTTGGTGATGCAGTCGTCATCCTGGGAGTTTCATACGGTCTTATATATATTGTATTTATGTTATTATTTTCTTTCTTTTTTATTAATTTATTAATATTTTCATTGAAGTAGTTTAGTTTTTTCCTAAGATCATAAGTTTCTTTCCCTCTCTCCCTCCTGTCCTTGGAGAGAGAGGTGGGCAAGAGCATCTGTCATTTTCTTTCAGTGGCCACTCCAGCCCAAACCACAACAAACTGGAGTTATATTCCACTTCCTCACATAAAAAGGTCTTCTGGTGTTATAAATTGATAACTATTCTTAAAAGGGCTACAGAAAGCATACAATTTAAAAAAAAATTGCAAACTAGTCTTTTTTGGTCAAAAGTTAGTTATGAGTTCAAAAGCAGATTGAAAGAAAATTGTAAGTAAATAAGGTATAGGGAAGGTTGCTAAAATTAAAAGTAGATTTAAGATTGCACCTAAATTATGAAAATATTCCTTTAAAATTATTCTTATTTGAGATTAACATGATAATAATCTCCTTTGCAGAGTTGTAATGTAGTGCAATGTGCATATAAATTGCTTAAATTAATGACATTTGCAGTATCGGGGACCTATCAGAAGTCATTAGATGTTTAATTTTTCAATAACCAAGAACACTATTTTGTCAGAGTATTTCACCTGAAAGAAGGTGAAAAAACCAGAAGCCTACAAATCTCTTCAAGCTATTTTTGAACTATTCCCAAAGTGGCCTTTTAATTAAAATTTTCAGTAGAAATGATAGCTGGCTGGAAATATCCCTGAAAATAGAATGCATTGTAAAATTGAGAGGCCATCATTCTGTTTGCTACTACCGAGAATAGCAGAGTATCACACCTTACTAGCATTACCAATTTAACAGTGAGTTTCAACAAACGCTCAGCTATTTCATTTGCTGAGTGACTAGTACACCTTGGTCTGCGTGACTAAAGAAGTCCCGTTTGGAACTGTTCATAACAGATAATGGTGACTTATGTAAATTGCATGTCAGGACAGAATATTTTGACCATGTGTGATAAATATCTTACCTGGAATTTAATAGTAAATCTCTAGTCATTTTTACGTTGGAAAAAAATAATAAAAGCAACATATTTTTTGGTAACTTAAGTTACTGAGGTCACTGTTCCCACAGATGGTTCTGAATGTCTCAATGGGTGGATACAGAAACTGGCATCTCTTTGTTCTGATTTTCTTAGAATGACACCCATTACTTCTGTTGGAGTACCAATTTGCTTCAAGAGGAGTAAACAAGTAATCAAATAAGCAGGATGAGCATGAGGATTAGTTTAGACCCTGAAGAACACACACAAAAAACCCTTGAAGGCTGAAAAGCTGCAGTATTTAACCAATTATCAGCATGATAAATCAAACAGTTTGCTATGAAATCTACAGCAAGTGTTTGTATCGAAAGAACTGAATAGCAGGCATTTATTATAACAAACTATCTTTCTGTAAGATCTGTGGACAGATGTCTGGAATCTTCAAAGGTTTTTATTTTCATACTTGAAAACAGTAGGATCAAAACCAATTTACATCAGTGACTGCACACATTTGATACACACATCTTGCTTAAGTCTTTGCTTAAAAGAGGTTCTCATGTAGATATACAACACAAATTGAAGTTGAGAGAAAGGGAGAAACAGTATTACTATTTTAGAAAAGAAACACAAATGGAAAAATAATGAGAACTTTACTTAGATTATTAAGTTTCAGTAATGTCACTGGAACTATCTAGGTGAGTTGCTTCCAAAGAGTATTAAGGTTTAACCGTCTTGTCCAGTAGACATTTCAGAGTTGCCCTGGACACCTGTGACAGCCTGGAGCGTAACTGGAATCTGTTACCTGGTTGAGTGCTTCTCTGAACTGTAGAGTCATCCAGCTGTGAAACATACCCGCTATCTATAAAGCAGCGCACAGCATGGCAGGGCTCCGCTGGCATGAAAACCCAGTAAAGAATTACTCTGAGGAAGGGAATAGCTGATCAGCTTCAGGAGGGAAATGTCCAATTTCTGTGACTTTACAATAAAATGTTCACAGAAAGGTGAAGAAGAAGTCTTAAGTCTGTTGTTTCAGAAGGAGAAATGAAAACTCTGACCATGTGATTTTTTTTCTTCAGAGGTGTGTTCAAATTTGAGTTTTAAATTGGCAGAAATTAAAAGAAGGATGAGATTTTATACTTAGAGCTTTTTTTTTGAGATTTTTTTTGCATTTGATGTTTTTAATCAATTTTCCAAGGAGCAATAAACTGAACTAAATTAAAAGATACATGGAATAATTTTTTAATTTGATTAACCAAACTGTGTGATTAACTATTGTCACTTTTTCTCACGCTCACCATCGATCTCCCTTAGATACTTTCTGTCTTGCCTAGTGCAGTCCCTCGTATTGCAAAATATGTTGTCTGCTTCAAAGGCGCCTTAATATGTGGGGGCCATTATTTTGAACTTGCTGCTAATGCAATAGGAATACTAATATTTCCTGTGATCTGTCATTGGATTCTCTTGTTTATTGCTCTGTATTTAAGTTGTAAGCTCACATGGGAATGCAAAAAGCATTCAGAGCTTTTTTGGCACGAAATAAGTAAAATATCGACAATAAATCACAAATATTTGCAAACCTTTCAAGGAATTCCAGTAGCAAAAAACTGAAGTGTAGTTTACAAGATCCAGTGCTAATAAATAGCTGGTTCTTCAAAGCTGGTACATGCATAATGAACATTTACAATCTGCATTGGAGGCTTTGAGAAGATTATTGTAACCTGACAGCGACAGTTACATACTGCAATTTGCACTTCAATATATGAATAATTCATTTTAAATATCTGTAAAAAATGTTATCTTTTAAAAATTTGAGCAGTGCCTTTTCCAGTGGTGAGCAACAGCAGTATTTTAACTAGCTGAGTCTCACTAGCTCTGAGACCTGTTGATTTCTGTGGCATTCCACTGATAGTGGGTTTGTCTTACTACCTTCTGTAGCACTTAGATGTTGCTATATCCAAATGACAAGATGCATGATGAAATTCTTCTGGCCATTTAAAAACATGGACAAACTATTTTAAAAATTGGTTTCATGTTCAGGAAATGAAGCAGTATGTTTATCATGAGCTACTAACATCTACACACTAAAATGATGCAGTTTTTTTAGTAGAAAGAGAAAATCTTGGACTTAGACCACTGAAAATTACAAAGGCATTCTGAACAGATTTAAACTGAAAATTATGCTATTTCTTAGCACAGCTCAGACATCTTCCTGAGTCTTGAATGACCAGTTCCATTGAGCAGAGTGGTCATACAAGGAATGACAGTGAACTGCAGACCTGCAAACTATAGTCTTGTTCATTTTCCATTAAACCACCTGGTGCCCTGCAATGAATCTCCCATTAACATACTGTATTTCCACTCGAGAAGGAGCAATGAATGGCACCAACATCAGTTTATATAAGTTGTTCAAAACAGTCTCATTTTTACTACCAATTCACTTGCCCATAGTTGTAATTTTAAATATATATTTAAAACTCTATAAAAGCTTTAAAGAGAACTTGGAGTCCTGTTTATTTTGCAGTCTCACCTAAGGCAATACTGTTCCTAATATGGCTCTGAGACTCACTTATTTCCTAGGCAATAAAACCTTTTAGATAGGTAGTTCAGTCATCAAACATGCTAGGATTCTCTGTCAGAACAGAGAACTTCATTTCTGGTGTTAGCTCTTTTCTTGCTTGGGGGTTGATTTGAGTGGTTTCTCTTGAGTGTGTGCTTAGTTGCTTTCTTGGATCAGGATCTGTGTGTAAGATTTACTGCAAAGCTCCTTTGGTTCTCTGTGAGATTTTGCAGTTTATTTCAATGAATTCTAGGTTAGGTCTATTTAGCATCTGGGAAAAATACTGTAGCACGTTCAATTCTGACCTGTTCCTTTGACCTACTGGGACAACTCGCAGTGCTTTGAAACTAGCTCTTACTATTGTGTCTGTCTTTGTCTCTGTTTCCCTAGCTGCAAGCATGAATTATATCTGTCTTGTAAAGTGTTCTGAGATTTACTAATGTGTTACTGTTATTTATTGTTATCTCTGAATTGTCCCTGGTGAATTTTGCCCAAATGTTTTCATTAAGTCTTCCACAGAGTTTGGCCACTGCAGTCAGAGGGCCAGTAGGAATGTTCTGGAGGATTTTCCTCTGTTCACACAGTCCTGACATCACATAGTCCAATGCTCCTGGTGCAACCAAATATCCGTTGCCTTTCCTCAGGAGTGGAGTGCTGGCTCTTGGATCAGAAACGTTAGTACTGTTGATGTTGTTGTTATAGTGCAGCAAGTTCACTGGACTGTTGTTTGTATTATATTCATATAGAAGTGTTTAAAATGTTACACCTTGCTGAGACATCAAATCTGACATAGGTTAGAATTAAAAGTTTCTGTTGCAAAGATCCACAGATGTTCATTTGTTTACTTGTTCCAAATAACAGGATGCTTTTGCTATTCTGGGCTGGGAGTAAAACAATAGGTCTTGAAATACAGCTACTGTAATTGGTTTTAATTTATATAATTGTACTATTTAGGCTGAGGTTATTCTCAGAAAAGGGTCTAAGATGAATTAACCTTCTCTACCAACAATAAATCAAGCAATTTGAAAAATTGCATACACAGTTTTCACAATCATCTACACGAGATGACAAGGGTTAGCCCGTTATGTATGGTTTCTGTATCAGCCATCTGATACAGAAATGACCCTTTCTGAAGCACACAGTATCAGTCTGAGTTTGCTGCCCTTGAAGTAAATGGGAGTTTTTCAGTCAGAGCAGACTTAGTCTACAAAATTGAGAAAAACGAACTCCATGTATGCTGAACCAGCAGGGCAGAAAAAGTATGTGTTCAGTGATAAGTACTGCTGAGGCAAAGCTTTTCATTGCTACTACTAACCTTTTGTATAGGACCTTCTCCCTATAAGCTAATTGCGTCAGCCAGTTTGCATGGCAGCCTACAAACTCCAGTTTTGTCTCTGTCTAGGTAGTCCTGCCAGACAGAAGAGCGGAAACCTGTGTTTGTTCTCACTTCACTTTGTACTTTTGTCTCCTCAAGATGTCTTTTGCATGGACAGCACAGGCTATCCTGCCAACTGTAGTGTGCAGAGAGAAAAGATGTTAATATTTTCAAAATAAAACCCTTCCTCTCTTCCTTTAAAAAAGCCATCATAGTTGAAAGAAGTAGCTTTCATGGCTGTCTGTGATGGATTCAAATTGTGATGAGTATTGAATGAGCTGCCAAGCCCTGTACATCACTGACTTGTCTTTGGTAGCCAGATGGCTGGCAAACTAACCCTATCACATTATTAACCTAAAAGGTATGGAACTTCTTGCTTCAGTAAGCCATAGTATTGTAAAAAGTTCCAGAGTATCATTGGAAAAGGCCTGAATGCTGTATATGAGCTCACATAAAATGTACAAGGATTTGATTTGGAATCTAAATCCAAATTTCTTGACTGACCTCTTTTTAAAGGGTTAGTCCCGGAGAATTTTGAGAAAAATACAGCTATATGCTTGTTTTGCATCTGCTCTGGAGATTTTCTCTTTTATTTTTGGCTGCTTCTCCGGGCAGTGTTTTTGTGTTTTGTTTAGATGCTTACAGAGGCAGCAGATCCCTGTTTTGCAAACTGTTCTTACTGAAGCCTTATTTTGTTCATTTTCTTAGTCTCATCTGGGTCATTAGGCTTATCTTTTTGTCAAATTATATACATAGTGATGACGGGGGGAGTAATTCAACACTTGACATTTGTCACGTCAGGCAGTTCTCAGCATTTTATCTGCAAGTACAATGAGACTTTTGCAAAAGCAGTCTGCAATTGCTTGAGTCTGTACTCTTTGAAACCAATTACACTTTAAATTCTTCCCACACTATAGAGGCCTTTATGTTGTATATATTTCTTTATAAATATTTTATATTTTAAAATTATGTACAAAAAACTTACCAGGTTTTTGTATACAGAAGACTATACATGTGAAAGATTATGAAGGTATAAAATATATTTCTTTGCCATAGTCTAGAACAATTTTATTTTTTTTTCTTAAATGAAAAGCTATTTTGAAAAAAGCCCTGCTTCCTAAGCTGTGAAAGATAGCTTTTAATTATCTTGCTGTGTGGAAATTACTCCTTGGAACTGGATGGTGCAATAAGTGCAAATATTTAATTTCTTATGATCTTAGTTGAAATCTTGACTTAGGTAATAAGTAAAGGGAAGTTTGTTGACTGTACAGTAAAGGAAAGGAACTAATTGGTTTGAGGGGACAGCCATCTCTGAAGAGGCTAATAAAATGAGAATGGGTAGGTGATAATTTAGCAAAATAGGTGTACGCATTTGTTCTGATAGAATGAAGTAAATAGAGAGTCATTTACCACTAGAAGTTTTCCACTTTTCTATTTTTTTCTTTACTGTGAATCCAAACCTTACTTCTAGCGTAAACCATATTTGCTAGCAAGGGAAGATAGTGACGCTGTTCAGGCACAAGGCTGGGGTATGTGGCAACCTTTTCTGGCTGTTAAAAATTTTCTGTAAGAAGAAGGTGACTCCTGTTTTCTCTCTCTCTGATTATCCCATTTGTAAAGGAATATAGCAACACACCATTTGTTGATGTGGCAAACTCTTAATAGAAGGGACAATCACTTACAGTATGTTTCTGCATTTTTTTTCCCAAGGCTGATCTTCCACCACTTGGAAGAAGATAGGGTAGGATGGTGGCTGCCCCTGTTCAGACAGCACTCTGTGTTCAGAGGAATGAACTCCACCTGTAAGTAACTAAAATAACTAGAGGAAAAGGAAGCACTTTGCTTAAAGGCAACAGAATGTCAGTTAGTACTCTGAGAATTAACTGACTCTTATAATCAGAATGTTCTCGTGAAAACAGATTTTTATCAAAACAAACCAAACATTTTTTTTCCTACTGGTAAATCTGAATACTACATTTTGTAAAAGTGCCCTGAAATGTTTCATTTCAAATCCACTAAATAGCAGATGAATCAGAATTTCCCTGTTGGGGAAATTCAAGTTTACATCCCTCAAACCTGAACTGTCTCAAGGATCCTCTGTGAGTTTCCCTTTGTCGTTACTTTCTGCACTCTGTTGTAGCATGTTGTAGTGTGTCATAGCATGTAAGATAGGTAAACTGTCCATAGAGCCTGGCCTATGTAGGAAAAAGGACACAAAAAGTTTCCTACGTATGTATCCAGTTGTGACATATTGCATCTAGAAAATGCCACTTAACAGTTAAATGGGTTGAAATCAAATAAGTGGATCCCTTGCTGAAAGTTTAATTTTCATTGAAAAGGTTGAAATAAAACTATTTAGTGTTTCCAAAGCAAAATTTTAAAACTGTCATTCATTAACAGTTTTAAAATTTCTAGGTGATTGATGATGGAAGAAAAAACTGAGCCGATCATAGGTCGTGGTCCTTTTGGGAGAGATTACTTAAAATAAGTATTGTGCTATTTGTCATGTATTTTTTTCCCAGTGCTTGCTTACAAGAGAGCACTGTTGACCATTTGGTTCTGCAACATGAATTTGTATGTATACATGTCTTGACTTCATGCTTACATCACTCTCCAAAATAATCTTTTAATACTCTTAATGGAGGGGTTTTGATCTTCTTACTGTTGTTATTCTGCAGAGTTGGCTATGGTGTAGCTGCACTCTCTTTTCTTTTTCATCATAGCTGGCATCACAGTCTCTATGTTACAGTATTTGAAATAAGTGAAACTGCATGTGAGGGAGGAAATCTAAGTTTAATCCTGCTTAGAGTAGAGTAGCATGGATGCACTTGCAAAACTGCCTTCGTCTGTTAACAGGAAATTGTGTTTATAAGGGTAAATGAGTAATTGTATACAGGTCCCGGCAATTTCTTGACCTTCGTATAACCTTGTTCAGACATTGGAGGTAGTGCTGTTTCGTGAGAAGTGCTGTGGCACAATGCCAGGCTGTGAACTGTGCAAGTATCTAACAAGAAGTAGACCTGAGGGAGGCAGTTTTAGGGCAGGCTTACATTGAATCTTACCTCATCCCCTTGAGCCACCAGTACAATAGTTAAATAAAAGACTTTCTTTGAGACCCTTTCTTTCTCAGAAACGCTTTGTGAGATGTGACTAGAATCTGTCATTCGGTAGGTCTTCCTTTACCATGTTTTTAATGCTAAAAACTTTCCTCTGGTTGAAGACAGATTTCAGCTATTTAATTGTCTTGTCTGTGAAGCAATGCACACTGTGTCTGTCACCTGAGGCTGTCACACATTATCTCTGCTCTGTAGGACCACATTATGGTGAAGGGCCCCAAAAAAAGGCTGTAGTCCAGGGGGCAGACTGTTCTGAGGAGTGGCTTCTCTCTAATTGCTGGACTCCAATCCCTAGACACAGCTGAGATGCCAGAAATGTGTGAACTGATGGTGTCATGAGACAAAAAATAAACAAAGGACAGGTGAACGATTCATATTTTTTAATATAAAGGTGATTAAAATTGAAGTATGTTGCATCTTTGAACAGGTCAGCTTACGTGAATAGACTCCAAAAGATTCACATTTATTAGCAACAGTTTTCTTTTGGATGTTATTCACACTGCAAAGACTTTAATTGTTGATAAAGAGTTTTTTTAAGATGTACATTTAATCTGCATTCTTGTGACTGCCTTTTTATTGAGACAAAGTAATTTCTAAGTATTTACTTTTGTTAATTTTTAACATTCTTCTGGTGATTTGTTCCTTATTTCACCAGTTGTCCAATGAAAAGTTATGGGACTGACATGGGTTTTATTCCATGCTGGTAAAATAACAAAGCAGGAATATTGTTCATTATTTCTTGCGCACAGCTATTGAAACAGATGAAGCAAGACAGGAGAGGAGCACTTTCCTTAGTGAAGAGGTTCTGCAAATGGTTTAATCTAAAAAACAGCAACAATTAGAAGGGGACAGCAGAGTTTTGAACATCCATAATAGCAGGCTAATGAACAGAGGGACAAGAAGAGGTGATAAAAAGGATGAAATTTGCTTATCTGGACTTTGTGAGTGCCATTGGAAATGATTACTTTGACTTTTCTCAGGAATACAAGCTTATAGTCCAAAATATCCTAAAAGTCTGTTATCTAGCCACAGAAACAAGGTGCAGTGGAAATCCAAAGATTTGAAGGCCTAGTTTGTACTCTCCAGTGGTCCAGAACCACTCTGTAGCCTTCAGTCTGGTGGAGTTCTTGGACGCCTCAGCTGCTTCTAGATCAACTCAAGAAACTTTGCAGCAAAGGTCCCTTAGAACCTGCAGTCACCAAAACCTACTGCATCTTTTTTGTACATCCCAGTCACTAAGAGGTGAAGCCCAAAATCTCTTCTGTATATAATAAAAGAGAAAGGGTAAATTGTGTAGTAATTTGACTCTCATCAGACCAGGGAACACACCGTGTTTACCCTAAGTGGAATAGCCCATTCTGATGGGTTACCTGAGAACTTTTTTTCATCAGGTCATGTCCTGATGGGGGTCATGTCCTCTATTCAAAAGAAAACCAAATGGAAATAAATTATTGAGAAAGTACTCTGGGTCTAATGAGTTCTAGGAGGAACTAAGTCCTAAATGGACAATCATAAATGGTTACTGGATGGAAAAATTTTCCTAAAAAAGCCTTTTAGTGAAGTACTTTAGTTGTCTTATGATTTATATGATCAAATATTTAATACAAAAGCTCAAATACTCTTGGCAAAATGTAAACTTCCACGATCAAAAGCTTCTGTGAAGTTTTCATGCCAGTTTAATGGACTGCTACCTGTTTTCATTGTATGAAGGATTAGTTTGGTGGAGAAAGATTTGTCAAAATGTTGAGTAGGATGCTACCACCTTTCAATGTCAGGAAGAATTTGAGTTGTTATTTCACAGATCACTGATCCACTGAACAAATCTGTGCAGCACAAAATTTCTATTGTTGCATGCGTGCAGTTGTATAGTTGCAAAAGCGTGTAAAGCTTGTTATCAGTCAAGTTATGGCCAGGTTCTTAGAACTTTGAAAGTAAGAAGATACAAAGTATTCCAGTACACATTTAGTATAAAACCAGAAATCTTTATGCTTGACATATTAATAATTCAAGATTTCAGATACATAATCAGTTAAAGAAAATCTTACCGCATTACTTTTGCCAACTGCAGTTATGTATCATGGACCGCGTGTAAAGACACCTTTCATTACATGTATTTGTCCTTTTTTTGTACTGTGGGGAGCTACTGACTGGTCTTTTTTAATGGGTCTTTACCAGCACTGTAATGCTCATAGTGATACTTTTCAATTGGGTTGTCGTAATAATAAAGGATTAGTTCCAAGAGCAGGAGAATCTAGGTCCTAAATTAGTATCTAGTCTTTTTAATTATTACAGCTACTTAAATAATTTTATTTAATAAACACATGTGCAAAGGAAACAGCAGTTAGTCTCTGTGATGAGTAGGTTTGAGGCGTTTTTCCATTTAATCTTTGCTTTGAACCATAGTGTCTGCAGACTTAGAAATTGAATTCCTGTCTTGGTCATCACTTAATGATTATCATCACTGGAATTGAACTCTTACTGTAGTGAGGAAGTAGGAAATAGATAAGAAAGCAGTTTGACTCTAAAGAGCCATTTCATGCCAGGGCCAGACTCTGATGCACACATTTCTGTTATGCATAACTTGGTGAGTGAACTAAAATATAGATTAAGGTTTAGATCAATATAAATTTGACAGACTCTGGCATTCAAGGTTTTTGAGCCAGAATTGCCAGTGACCATAAAATGATAGTCCTTCTTGAAAAATCTTAGATCAGATGACGTAGTGGAGTTACAGTCCAGTGTCTCGATGTTTCACACTGCTAGCTCTTCAGTAACGTGTCGGTCTTTGTGCTGCCTAAGGAGATAACAACCATTATATTGTCTTAAACCTTTTTAACTTGCATTCTAAACCTTTATATTGTACACATATGAACAGAAGGTAGCTGGTCTTTTCTGGGCATTACTTTACGTTTAGAAAAAGAAAACCAGCTACCACTGTAGCACTGCAGCACCAAATACAGGTCCCTGAACATACAATTCATAGTGCCTGTTCTTGTTTAACCTGGTGAGAAATGTAAATGTAAATCCCCTTCAACTGCTTTCTCTGTTGATGTTGCTACACAGAACGCAAACTTGGCAGCTGTATGACCCAGATACCAAGCTCTGGAATATTTTCCAGCTATAGAATCTGTGTCTTGGTTAGTCATTGAAAAACAGTAACGTTTTCTGTTGCCTACATTTTAATTGAACTGTTCTGTGCAGGTTTGTAGTTATCATGATCATCCAATGTTTTTCTTCAGTAGTAAGTGCAACCATAAGTTATTACTCTAAGTGTAGAATATCATAATTACTCAAAAAACTTCTCAGTAAAAAGGTTATTTTATAGACTGATATTATGCAAGAAGTTCTGCAGGATGCTCTTCTGGCTTTGATCAAAATGTGTAAAAGCATATGACATCGCAACACTAACTATTTTAAATGACATCTTGAATAGTCTTTGGCATCATTGGTGAGGGTTCTAGTACTGTGCAATGCACCAGAACTGAGTAGAGTCATTGAATGATCTGCAGTATTCATAAACCAGATCTGATGACACTCTGGAATCCCTAAGTTTGAAATTTTGTATAGGTGGTGAATTGAATCTTGTTTCTTGTTTAAATCTACACCTTATGTCAAGCACCTTTCTTGCTGTCTACTTTCATGCCAGGAAGAATTTCTCCCTCAGTACATATATAAACAAGTTTATAGGAAGGTTACAGTTTTCATGAATTATTTCCTGTGGCAAACCTAGTGATTTAAAGCTGTGTAATATTTTTACCAGCAGGTTTCTTGCATTGTTAAGCAGAAAAGAAGAGGAAGGATAAAAAGTGGTTGAATAAGTATAAATTGGTGGCTCACAGGTATGTGCTGCTGGCAGTTCTGATGGTACAAGGCAGTAAGCATGTTACTTTTCATGTAGATAAAGTAGTTTATTAAATGGTGAAATATTTATGCATATCTTTTAATGAAGATACTTTGTTAAAGATTTTGTGTTTTATCTTAAAAATGCCTTAATTTTTTCTAAAAAATGTCAAATGTTACCTAATTGTTGCTGGTAGGAAGTGGAAGGTCTAACTATTCATAAAGTCGTAGGTATTCTCATTCAGCCTGAATTACTCTCTATATTTAAGTGAAGAAAACACGGGACCTTCTTATTAAGGTCATACCTCTGTTGTATGTCTGCTATCCATGTCTACTATCTCAGCATTACTGGGATAGTTTGTGTTTCATTTGATATAAAAGCTCCCTTATTTATTAGTAATTCTGTTGATGTTAAAGTTCTTCTTGTTCGGGTGATCCCATGAGATGACAAAGAAAAGCACAGTTCATGAGAAGAAGAGTAAATCTTGCTGTGAAGTAGGTCAGGCAAGAGCAATGCGGAATCAGTGCAATGTAAAAGGAGATTTGAGAACAAAATAAAGTAGGGTTTCATATTATATGCCTGTTTGACATGACTAGACCTGGAGTTTAGCTTAACATAAAAGAAAATGTTGTTTATGGGTATATTGTGGCCAATGCTTTGTCTTTTTAGTAAAAAAAATTCTTTATTCTTAGGGTAAAAGTAGGAGATGTTCTAGGTCAGGTCGGTAATTTAAAAAAGACAGGGAAAGCAGCTATTATTCATGTGAACTTCATTAATAAATGACAACAGCAGTATCTGATCAGTAACAGTGAAATAAATCAGTGCATTGGGACTGTACCTCTAGACCTGTGCACTCAAAAACTCAAGTGTAGATACCTGTCTCTGAGAGCTATTAGCTTGATAATCAATAGTGGGTGACGGGGAAAGGTTGACAGAGTCCCTTCTGCCAAAAAACCTGGACATTTTCTGAACTGAAAGCAGGTGAGAATAAGGATGAATGTGTGTGGCTCTCATCCACCTTTGACAGAAAATCTCTGAGCCTGATAATGAGCTTGACTGTTTTAGGAATGCTGAGACAGGATGAAATTGTTGTACCAGTTCTGGGTGGAGAAAATGCCAAATGCTTTTTAACCAAGTTGAAAAAAATTGGGTGGGCTGTTACGTATCAGAAGCCACTGGCTCTTAAGACCCTAAATACATTACTGTTGACCCTGGAACCTAGATCCGGACATTTTAGAAAACACCTCTATGCAGTGACAGAAATATTCAAGGTGGACCTAGCCCATAGCAGTTTTGTTTTGATACTTCTGTATCCAGTGAGAGAGATAAATAGACAAATTAAAGGTGAAAAACTCCTGCTAGGTCATACATTCAGCTCTCTCAAGAGAGAAAATACAAGAAAAGTAATTACGGGTGTAAAACTGTTTTGACTTTGTAGCAGAACTTGTCAGCGCAACAAGATCTATTCAGTAGGATGCCCTCTGCAAAGCAGCTGTAAACAGTTTACATTATTTCTGGGGCTCCCATTCACAATAGGAGACTGTAATTTAACACACATGCTAGTAGGAGGAGGGCCTGGTAGGCTCATCTTGACGTGAGTTTGGTGCCAGAATGGAGATGGTGCAAGAATAGTTTCAATATATTTTCTCTGCACATTGTTCCATTTTTCCAAGTACTGCCGTCCAGGCTGAGAGCTTCAGCACACAGTGTGGTCATGTGGCACCTGATGCACATTTATTCCTATGGAAGTATATGGAGATGATAAATTTCAAGCTGGCTGGCTTGCCAAGAGTAACCTGATTTCATTTTGCTCTGTGCAAATTACTGTCAATTGCTAATTTATTATTAGAGTTATATATGGCAACGCACAGCTAGCCCTTCAAAAATACCAATCTTTGGTACTACTATTTGAAAATATTGTGCTTTTCTTAATAAATTGCAAGCAGAGAGAAATAAATCCATTTGGCTGTCTGAAAATGGTACTGGTCAAAGGCTACTAGAGTAAATGCATGGATGAGAAGACTTTTTATGGCATTTTATCGTTACAAGGACTTGGACGTAAAGTCCTTGCCTTCTGAAGGGAAAAGTAAATCTAAGTTGCAAGCGATCTGCTAAGCAGATCTAGTAGAACCTGTATTTTAGGCTGTTTAGCATTAAATGACATATTAATTCCTGATAATTAAGTGGAGAGACTGCTCAAATGTTTTTCTAATATTTGCAATGTAATTTCAAACGTCAGTGGTAACAGTTGCATAAGTATTCAGAGAGCCTGCCCTGAACTATCCTTTCTCTAGAGCCAATTACCTTCTGTAGCTTGGCATGTTCTCTAGAACCAAGGACTTGTTCAGATACACTTTATCTCCAGTAGGCTTTTCCCTGGAAGTTAATGAAATTCGAAGGAAATACCAAAACGTCTCAGTTTCGAGGGTGCATTGTGCTAAAGGGGCTTGATTTATGTTCCCAGAAGCTGGATTTTTGCTCCATCTTTCTCATCCCTCCTCTTTCATTCTATCTCTCTTCTACTCCCCAGGAAGAAAAGGAAATAATATAACTGTATTACCAAGCAAACATAATTTTCAACCATTCAAGTACCAGTCTATGCTACACTGTAATAGTCATATATCATTATAAACTGGCTGCACTGATGAAAGGGTAATTTCACTTCGCTAACTCAGTCATTTATTGTGCTCCTTCAAGTGTTAATTTTTATAGCACTCAGAAATGTGCTAGATACTTCACAGATATGTATAGGATTAAATGATAATGTAGATAACTCAAAGCACTTGGGTGTAAGCAATTATGCTGTATAAGCACAAAGTTCACAAGAAAAGTTTCTATGGCTAACAGAAAATGAGAAAAACAAAGAATTTTTTATCTTGCAGTGTTTCTTTTTGGGGCAATTTGTAAAGTTCAGATTATTCTTCCTGGGGAAAGTAGCTGAAATTGTCACAGATTGTCACGGAATTGTAAGAGTTGGAAAGGGCCTCTAGAGATCATCTAGTTGATGATTTTTGCTACAAAACTGTGACATTTCATATTTTCTGTTCATTACTTATTACTTGAATTTAACAAATAATGAGTTGATACTGTTAAATACAGAAGTGTAAGTACAGGAACTGCATAAAATGCAATATAATAAAAGCTGCTGTCTTTCAGAGACTGCACAGTAGATTAGGTAGGCTGTTGGATCATGAGACTTTTATACCCTTTAGAAATGTACGGTTTGGGTGAAGTCTCTTAGAATTGGATGGGCTAACATAAAGAGGAAAAATGCAGCTATGACCTTTGCAGGAGGATACATAAATTTGCTGCTTATATATCATCTATTACTCATGGAGATGTGGTGCTTACTGATAGGCATTGCTAAGCCTGGAAGTCAAGATGGGGCATCAGAAGAAGATTCTTGCACTACTTACTGTGCTGAGACCTTTACTTGGAAGACAGCAAAACAAGGCCTTGACTAATTTTATTTTTGTTTATGCAGTATGCAAAAGTTATGTTTGGAAATATATAGAATTTATAGTAAAAAATGGTTGCTTTAAACGGAAATAATTCCATCAAGCATTACGAGAGCATCCCTATAGTTCCCTTTTTCCTCCTAAAAGGGCCAATAGCCATTTATTCCTTTTGCTGGAGAACTAATGTGATTGTAAATAGCCCTCAGACAGAGTTAGACACCAAGACCAGATTTCCTCTTTGTCTGTAAAGGTTTTAGCCACTAAGCTAATGAATAAGAAGGGACAAAGCATCAAAACTTTCCAAAATAAAGTTAGTCCCAGAATACTGAAGAAAAGCATGGTTTATTGCACCAGAATATCTTCTCAGCTTTTCTTCGTAGGTACCTGAAGTCACCTGCCTCAGCCTGGTAGCTTTGGTGACCTAGTAGATAACACCTTATTCTCTTCACTGGTCTACATGAAAATCAGGAGCATTCCTTGAATGTTATAAATCCTACCACTAGCAAGGCCCTGCTACCAAACCCCACCAAAGAACAAGGCCCTGTGATACCTCTATCTCCCGTGAAGCCACTTGCATAACCTTAAGTTCAAACTTAACGTATACAGATGTGTCCAGACAGCTTAAGAAACATATTGTTCATCAATTCTGGTAAAGAGAGTTCTGCTAAACAGAATTAAGGAATTTCATATGCCTAGTTTTCCCTATGTTTCTTTGTTCTACTCAGGAACAAAGCTATAGCTGCTCGTTTCCGATTGAGCTGACAAGTGACACAGCAATTTGTTTCAGTCAGTCTGTTTTGTTTATTCTGTGAGAAGTTAAGTATTAGGCAAGATTTTTCTCTGTTATACTATGTAAGTTCAGAGTTACTTAAACTTAACATGACAGCATCGTTTTGCCCTCAACTCAGTGCACTCTTGCTTCATTTCTATATGGAAGACACCTAATTTTCTTTTCTAGGGATACTAGTGTGCCTTTTGGCATTTACAAGCTTATAGTGTTTGGCCTCATTAATTCAGCTATATCACTGCTACTAACTTTCACACATACCTGAGATAATATATTATTAGTAGGACCCAATAATTAACTATGCCAATTTGTTTATAATTAACTGAAGAAATTTATGGCATTAGAAAAACTATTACTGTAGCTGATATAAACACATTCAGTAATGATAGCAATGCTAAGTTTAAATGCTTCCAAGAAGAATTACTGATATTAATACCACAATGATCACTATTCATGTTTGACTGCACTATGTAGAAGTGGCAGTTATTATGCTCTCTTAAGTCTGCTTTAAATATCAACTTGTGCAATATTAGTGTCTTTCCAAAAATGTTGCAGAAAACCATTACGAGGCTTTAAAACTTTGTAGCACAAAATATGCATGCTGTGTAATAAAGAAAATCTCTGAAATCTCACTACACTCAAATTAAAAAGAAACACTTGGATTTGTCTTGCCTGTGCACGTTCTGACATTATTATGCACTTAAAGATAAGGTGGAGAATTGTGCTTGTGAAATAGCCCATCCTATTAAATGCTGAAACATGAGTTTTGGCTTTAAAAGTGTGAAAAATTACTGTTGCATTTCAACGTACAGGTAAGATTCTTTTTATAATTTGATCATTAGGCAAGTATTTCTGTTTTATCTCAAAGGTAGCAAGAAAGCAATCTTTCATGGTGCAGCTGCAAAAAAGCAGACATTTCAGGAAAGAGAATTACTGCTTTGCCTATGTCTTATCTAAACTAGAAATCTAAACTAGAAATACTTTTCCCCCGCTTTAATCTCAATTTACTAATAACCTTAGGTTTGTTACATCACCTTAAGAATTTCAGATTACTCTTTCTCATGATTAGTGCTTTTAATTGCCTTCTGCAAGGACCACGATCTAGCTGGTATTTTAAACTTTACAGGTTGCTGTCCTAATAGCTGTTAAATTTTAATGTAAAATAATTAATAAATGAAATAAATTATTGATGATAAAACACAAAAAGGAAGCCTGCAGAGAGTGGAAACAAGGCTGGGTAACCAAGGAGGAATACAGAGAAATTGTCTGACCAGCCAGGGATCAGGCTGGGAAAGCTAGAGCCCTGGTAGGATTAAATCTGGCCAGCGATGTCAAGGGCAACAAGAAAAGCTTCTATAAGTACGTCAGTGATAAAAGGAAGACTAGGGAAAATGTGGGCCCTCTCCAGAAGGAAACAGGAGACCTGGTTACCAGGGATATGGAGAAAGCTGATGTACTCAACGCCTTTTTGGCCCCAGTCTTCATCGGAAGGTGCTCTAACCACACCACCCTAGTTGCAGAAGGCAAAGGCAGGGACTGGGAACATGAAGAAGCCACCCACTGTAGGATAACATCAGGTTTAGACCATCTAAGGAACCTGAAGGTGCACAAATCCATGGGACCTGATGAGATGCATCCATGGGTCCTCAGGGAACTAGAGGATGAAGTTTCCAAGCCACTTTCTGTCATATTTGAGAAGTTGCGGCAGTCTGGTGAAGTTCCGCTGATTGGAA
>KZ505764.1:427455-442578 GCA_002844005.1 Limosa lapponica baueri | reverse complement strand
TATTGCCAATGAAAAGTCAGAGTAGGTTAATGATAAATAAAACCAAACTGTAAAACGTCTTCCTTCCACCTCCCCCTTCTTCCTGGGTTCACCTTCACTCCCAATTTCCCTACCTCCTCCCCCTGAGCGGTGCAGGGGGATGGGGAATGGGGGTTGCAGCCAGTTCATCACATGTTGTCTCTGCTGCTCTTTCCTCCTCACGCTCTTCCCCTGCTCCAGCATGGGGTCCCACCCACGGAAGACAGTCCTCCACAAACTTCTCCAGCATAGGTCCTTCCCATGGGCTGCTGTTCTTCATGAACTGCTCCGCCATAGGTCCTTTCCATGGGGTGCAGTCCTTTAGGAACAGTCTGCTCCAGCATGGGTCCCCCACGGGGTCACAAGTCCTGCCAGCAAATCTGCTCTAGCATGGGTTCTCCACAGGGTCACAGCATCCTTTGGGCATCCACCTGCTCCAGCATGGGATCCTCTGTGGGCTGCAGGTTGATATCTGCCCCACCATGGACCTCCGTGGGCTGCAGGGGTACAAGCTGTCTTACCATGGTCTTCAGAACAGGCTGCAGGGGAATCTCTGCTCTGGCACCTGGAGCACCCCCTCCCCCTTCACTGACCTTGATGTCTGCAGAGTTGTTTCTCTCACATATTTTCACTCTATTATCAAGCTGTGGTTGTGCAGCATTTTTTTCCCCTTGTTAAATATGTTATCACAGAGGCGCTACCACCATCACCAACCGGCTCAGCGGTGGCCCGCTACCAAAACCTTGCCATGCAAACCCAACACAAGCTAAAATACGGCATGTAAGCCAGTGCCTTCTCCTGTTTTTTTCTTAACTGCAGGTATTAAAAAACATTAAGTAATCTTGAAAAAATATTTTCCCAGGAAAATCATCATATATAGACAGACAAACAAAAAAGGCACTGTGCAGTAGTATTTTGTAGTCAGATTTGTCATTCTTTCAACTGCAGATCTAAATTAAAATTCTTTTAAAAAAAATCTAGATATTTCAGTGTTATATGATTTTTTTGAAGTTTCACGCAAAGCAATAGCAATTAACTTAAGAGCCAAAACAATTCTATCCACATACAACACATTATTGCTTTACAGCCCCTTGAAGCTTTAGACTTTAATGAGTCTGACCTTCATACTTACATTATTTCCTTTCAGTAAAGTCTAGCAAAAGTGAACATAAATCACTAATGGCTTTCTTCTACTGACCTACCCACTTAAATTCAGAAGTTGTAAGACTCTTAAAAACAACCAGCTTTTTGTTAGACCAGACATGAAAAAAAAAAATCAGTCCTCAGTCTCCCCAAAGAAAGAGTTTTGTAAGGTATCTCACACTACTGTGTCTGAACAAAGGAAAATTTGCCCTATGCACCTTTCTTGTTTTGGTAAAACAATTCAGATCAACAACACAGGTTGCAAACTACAGAAACTTCCAGAAGTTAGTTATGAAGCACAGGGGAAAGAGGAGAGTTAAGAGTGCCCCAGGTGTAAGGAGTTAGGTATGATGCCGCACAGCTGGGGTGAGGCCACCAGCAGGCACAGCTGCAAGAGCCAGTGCACTGTCACGGGGGCTGGAGCACACTGCTGGTGTGGTACAACTTTGAAGGAAAAGGTGTAGGATGAGAGAGAAAAGTAAAGCATTGACCAGTGTTTGTCAAATAATGTATTTGTCATTGTCACCACTAGCGTGACATAATAGCAGGTATCTTCTAGCCTTGCGTTATTCTAAATCCTAGCTGTCCTGGAAGGAAGACAGGGGCTTGAGTGACTCTACTGGTGCTAGTGACTACAACTAAGCCCTTCTGCTCATGGAACCAGGCAGCAGAAGTAGCTTAATCATAAATCCTCTCCAGTATCAGCCTGCTCCAAGTCTAAGATATTTATAAAAGGTAAGTGTCATTAGGGTGATGGGATAGTTGTTACTTAGGAGTTCTTGTCTTAAGTTTCTTGTGTTTGTGTGTGCTCTCCCACTTCTCTTTTTAGTAATTTTATTTCTCCTTGGACTGGCTTTTAAAGGTGGTATTTTCCTTAAGTACTGAGTGATGACCATTTTGTTTTTAGGAGATGTTGGTTGCACTGGGGTTTTTTTTTTCCATTCTTGCAGGTTGAGACCCTGCTAAGTTACTGAGAAGGTGTTGCTTTGTGAGGAGATTGGAGAGAGATAATAAGGTTAGTGACTGACTGATACCTGTTTTTCACCTATGTTTGACTGTTTTTCAGGGACTGCCTTTATAATTCAGTGAGTTTCAGAGTGTACTATGACTGAGTTTTGTTTCTTACGTAATGTCACAGCTGATATAATGTAAAAGTATGCTGATGTAATTTAGAAAACCTGTAAGTACTGGATAAAGTAGCCATTATATAAAATTTTTTAAAAAAATTCTGTTATGTGTGCAAGAAGACAAAATAATTATCACAAGTTTCCACTTTGTTTTTTTTGTTCTCCTTTACACCTGGCAAACTTCTGAAACTCTGATCTACTGAATTACTGTCCAACAGCAAGCTGTACAGAGCTGTGCTGCTGATCTTAATAGGGTGATGACCCCCTTATTTGTGGCTCTAGTTGTCTCATCCTAGGTAAGAGAAAGAGGAGATGTTGGCCTACAGCCATTCAGACTTTTTCCAGAGTTTCTGATGAGTATGGAAGTACAAGATGAATTTAAGTATTTAAGTACTTGGAGATAAATAAGTACATCCAATGTGCTACCCTATTGTGACAATCTTATCTTTTCCTGTTTTGCTTTGGTTTTTTGTTTGTTTGTTGGGGTTTTGTTTTGGTTTGGTTTTGTTTTCCCCAGAAGGATTTCTTTCTCTCTCTCTTTTTCTTTTTTAAGCTCTCTGAAGTCACTGTATTTGTCTTCAAAGTCTGTGATTATGACTACTTCCAAGGAAAAGGCTCAAGGAGGGCAAAGATTCTGTAATCTTTGCAGCTGCACAGCTCTTTGTCACTAGTGGGCTTGTAGTGTTCATACTGTTATTTTGTACTTGCTATGAAAGCTTAGTTTAGGACCTATGTCTTCCTGACTGGACAATTAATTTATAAGTAATGAAATACTGCTGTAGTACAACATAGAGTTTTAAGCTGTATGAAATTTAATATGTGTATAAAACTATGTCACAATTCTATACTGCTGCTTCTGCATTGCTGCTTTTATGATGTAGTAAATCGTGAAATCAGAGCTGTTATTCAGGTGAAATAAATAAGATAGGAACCTTTTTTGGAGATAGTGACTTAATACTGCTGCTTAATCACGTTAAATTAACCATTTACTAACTTGTCCCAGAATGTCTGCCTCAGGCTTTCAAGTGACAAAAAGAAAGTGGGCTGAAAACTTCATAATTTTCCTTGTGAATGCAAAATGTTTCTGCTAAACTTGGAATGTATTATCTAAAACAAAGAATATGGCTAATCACTGGGGTGGCTCACACTGTTGGAAGTATTACAGTTTATGTACTACTTAAAAGACATTGCAAAACTCACTTTATTGACTATGTTACAGTTCTCTCTGCAATTGCAAGAAAACTTTAATAATTATATCTCATATGACTTCAGTTGTCCTTCCCTGGGTAACGGTATCTGGGGTTTTTATCTAGGAAATTCACAAGGGGATTTCTTATTATCCTTGTGTCTGAAAGCAAGTAGTAATATAAACCTGCAGACCAGAGTTCAAGCAGACTGCTTCGAAAATACACTGACTCAGTTGCTTTTGAATTCTTGATTTGTCTTTTTATGTGCCTGGAAAAATAATTTGGATGCAAAATCTGCTTCCCTTAAGGGATAAGGTTTTTTTGCTTGGTTTTCAAGTGGAATGGGTGAAGTAGGAAGGCAGAAAGTGACTGTTGTGCACTCATGCAAGCCAGTAACTCATTGCAGATTGGCATTGTGTTTTTTCTTAAGCATTAGAAAAATGCAATTTTCTGGAAGACATGCTTTTGTTTGCCTAGAAGTTATGGATTGGATACAAGAATCATCTGGAGAAGCTCTGTAGTGTACATCCTGTTTAGCAGAACCACTCCTTAGGCCCTTTCTGGCATCAGTCTGAATTTGTGTTGCTGTGAAGAGGATTAAATCTTTCAATGGGGAAGACAAAGTCTCAGAAGAAGAAATATTGATATATCAATTTTAAATAACTTGTAGGTATTTCTTTAGAAGTTCTGTATAGCAGAGCATAAAGAATGTCATTAGGCACGGTGTGTAGCTGCAAATGGAAATAGTTCTGCAGTGGCACAGTAACAGAGAAGTAATGGGAATTAATGTGGATGAGGAAATGAGATTAGTTCTCCTAGAAGAGTAAGGAAAAAAAATGGTTCCATTCAAAGCTATGAAGAGAATATGGCAAAGTACTGTGTTTCACCTGATGTGGTACTCCTGGAGAAAAAAGTCTCTGGGAAGAAGTGCATTTTTGACATAACTCATTACACTCAGACTCAAAGAATTGAGGCACTCCCATTCTTGTACAGCTCAGCAAATCTCTGTTGGTGTATGCTAGTTTGAAGCCATGAAATAGTTGGATAAAATGCACCTATTAACATTGGTAAGTGGCAATGAAAGAGCCACCCAAGAACTCTAACAAAAAGTGTAGCTTTTAGCTGAATTAAGCTCTGGTTCTAAATTTGGAGAATGTCTTACTTGTTTCAATGGGGAAATGAGCATTCAGTGGAAATTCTCTTGAACTCCAGTCATGCAGTTGTAAAATTTTATGAGTAATAATATAAGAAGGATGGATAGTATAAGAGTAGGGAGCATACAAGAATGATAAAAGATATTATTCTTGCCTCTTAGAGTCTGCAATCCAAATTACAATGACACAACTCATACCCCCAGTCTAGATTTGGGCACAGAAGTGGTTGTTGGAGGTGTGTGCCTTTATTGGTTTGGGATTTTATTTGTTTCGGTTTTGTGATTTTTGTTGTGGGAAAAGAGAAGGTAAAAAGGATGAAGGAAAAACCACTCTAGACTCATCAATTTAGTAAGGGGTTCAGATAATAAGCCCAGCCCTGGGTATTTTGTCAGGATGACTTTCATATACTTCCCTTTCTATCTAATGCTTATGCTGCAAATTATGATGATGTAGATGCCACCGTAATCCTAGAAGGACCCACCTGTCACTGCTAGTGAATGGTTAGCTTAGAGTGGAAAGACTGAAATATCTTGAGCAGCTATTCGTTTAGCTACTTTTCCTTCCACTCTGATACGCTTCTAAGCTATCGTTCTGTATTGATGAATATATTTATTGTCTGTTGTACTTCTGAAATCACAAAACTCTCTATAACATCTCCTTTAATGACTAATCTTATTCTTTCACACCAGCTGTATGGTTCACTCGATAGAAGAATCGTAACCGGGCATCCTTGTAATGGTCCTCCAGCAGCTGTGGAGGGGATAGCTAGTTGCCACTTTACTTTCCTGGGTTTTAGCAAGGCAGAGCCTGTGCGTTCCATGATTTTTTTTCCCAGTGTTTCAGGTAGCAAATAAAAATGCTCCAGTGGTCTGTATTTCTGATTTCTGGGTTTTTGAGGATAAGAGTTCTTTTTTTGGTATTTCTGCCCTTGACCTTTGAACTAAGAACTCAATATTTGCTATCCCCCTCCGTTTTCCTTTTTTGGTGGGTGGGGGTCTGAGGAGGCAAGCAGTGATCTTTTTGGGAAGGAAAAAAGTGAGGAGCAGAAGTATCAGGAAAATGAAGTTTGTTGGCTTACCACAGGGGAAGAAGATAAGTGCTCTGGAAACAGTTAAAAATATAACATCTGTACTTCAGCTTATTAGAAAAATAGAACTTTTCATAAAAATTTCCACATGAAGGGGAGGGAATGAATCAGATTTCCTGTGCATCTTTACTGCTCAGCTGTAACTGTCGATCACTGATTTTGATTTAGAATATTTCTAATGTTTGGAGGGGTGATTATAAGATGGACTTGAAGTTAAAATCTTAGGTGGAATATTTTCAGTGCTAAAATCGATAAATGACCATTTGCAGTTCTCATTCTTTTGAGAACTTTAGCAGGTTATTGAGGTAATTCTCTATTAAAAGTACGTAAAATGTCTGAGAATTAGGGTAGATATTACTGTGCAGCAAAGGTGGACAAATGGAAGACTGAGAAAGTGGGTATCAGGACGAACAGGTTGGTTGCTCTCTCTTAATTTTTTTTTTTTATTTTTTCATACTTTGAGATAGTGCTGACTATCTCTGTAAATCTGATATGTCCCCAGATGAAGTGGCACACATTTTCCTAGAATACTTAAAAACTCAGTGTTGAGTAATATAAGTGACACGGTTACAGTAATGATGACAAGAATTATAGCTCTGTACAGCTAGCCAAATAAGTGAAATATTTCACAGTGAAAAGTATCAGTAACAGTAGTTGTTCTATGCTTAAAGAACTACTGTTGTCTAGTGGAAATATTTGAGAAGTCTATTTCGATACATTTTCTGCTTATAAAATTTGACATCTATGTAACTTTTTTCTCATGTATGCCCTTGTGTTTTGTATTGCTAGGGAATCTGTGAAAGAAGAACCTGCATTTCTGAATCAATGTCTTTGTTTTTCCTTTGAAATCTTTACTCTTTGTTATAGAGCAATTTGAAGTGATTAAAAAATTATTTCAGATAGAAACATAACAGCCAAATGACTCAGTGGTATCCCTTTCTTTTAATTCAGTTAGTCAGGCTCTTGATCCTGCAGAACAGCATCTCACATTATTTCTGAAAGAACATATCCTTTGTAGGCCACTGTTTAGAGCATAGCTTAAAATGTTTCAGTTAATGTGTGCAGATATCACAGGAGGTCTTGTACAGACAAGACATACTGCTTTAATTTTGTACTCGTATTCTTTTTTAAAGACTACTGGGGAGCTTGTATTTTCCTTTCCTTTTAATTTTATATTAGAAGCTTTTAGAGCTGAAATGGTGGCAAGAGTCTAAGCTTCTCTTCATTGTTTTATAAATATGAACTTTCATGATTGAAATATGCTTAGTAATTGTCAAATAGTTCTTCCTCTTAAGTAATTTATTTGTCAGATTGACTCTTGAAGAGTCTATTGACTCTTCAAACAGTAATGTTTGTGTTATTTGCAAACATAGTGAAGCTAAAATAATCCTGGAAGCAATTACATTTACCCAACTATTTCATTGCTTAGATGCCTTAGTCTCGTTGGTTTCAGTTTTAGGAAGTTTATGTTTGTCATTGCTTTTATTAACAGTAGTATCTCATATCTGAGGTTTTTTCAGCTTCAGACTGGGCAAATACTTGGTGATGAATTCTACAGTCAGCAGAAAAGTGTGTTGGTTTGGAGTGGGTTTTTCCACATGAATAATCCAACAGATGGAAATCAGATAACTTTGCCCATCTGATGGGGATCAGGCAGTACCATTGACTCATGTTATCAGTCTATCTTGTTAATGTCTGGACGACATTGTGCTTTGTACTTTCCATTCACAGAAAATAAGTCATGTATTTTTGGTTTGAAAAACATAGTTTGGAATAAGGGAGACAGATAGGAAATGAAATAGGGAAAAATATATTCAGGTTCCATGACAGAAGTTGGTGACTGTTATTCACCCTGCAGGAATCTTGAAATAAACTTTTCAACTGGTGAGCCCACTTGCTGGTAAAAGGATGGACTTGTAGTCTTTTAAAAATAAAAATCAGAGTATATGTTTAGAATTCTGTATGTCACAGAAACTTCTCTAAACAGATCAGAATTCCTACATGGACTCTAGTTGGATGCTTTTAGATGCCACTGTCTAAAAGTTAATTTTGCATGAGACTTATAATGACAATGTCACTCTCCTGTTATACTTAAAGATAGGGGTAGCCTTAATTCAATAAGAACTTGCACACGGTGCCTTCAGCTTTCCCACATCATCTTTCATTGAGGACTGGGATTTAAGGAGCTGAACATGCTTTCGAACTTCAAGTGAATATACTTTTATTTTTTAAAAGAATGCTCTGCTTTTCTGAGCTTTACTAGACCTGTTTTTCAGCTTCTGTGTCAAAGAGCTGAGGATTGTGAGGCCATTAGTATAAGCCAGCCAAGTTTAACCCCTTGTGAGAATGTGCAAAGTAATTAAGCACAAGGAAGAAGTTAAGGGAATCATCTTTCTTTTCAGTTTGATTGACAGTCTAGATACTGGGATCTGACTTTGCTCGGTTTCCCACTGAGAGATCATCAGAAAGCTCTGAAAAAGCAACAACAGCAGAATTTTTCCTCCAAGCATCTAGGAGATTGCTTTTGTCTGATGTGAGAACATGAAAAAGAAGGGGGGAGAGAAGGGGGGAAAGAAAGCTGCTTCATCCCTCCCCATCCTCTTTTCTTTATTTTCTAAATAATGCTTATAGTATAGTCTCTCAGTCACTTAAAAAAGGCGCAGACTGAATTTTGCTGGAAGTGAATGGGTCCAAAGCTGTGGCTTATTAGTTTCCCAAAGACATCTAGGTGTGACCGACTTAGTCCTTAGAGTTTTGTTCTGCCGCAGGGGTTTTCATTTTTTATGTTGGCTATAGCCAATTCAGCTGGTCTGTTGCTGTTCTGAATTTGACAGTACATTCAGTAGAGCAAATGATGCTCCCAGTATCAGCAGCTACAGGGTTTGTTGTTGGTTTTTTTTTTTTTAAGTGAGTAAAAATAAAAACTGCTAAAGATAGTGTTAAACTTGAGGCTTTTCTCCTTGGAGCCTGTTTCTGCAATGGTGTAAGCCTACCAAATAGATCTAAATTGCTAAGCAAGGCTCAAATGAGGCAGGCTGGAATATGGCATATCTATGTCATTAAATATTTGAAGGTGCCTTAGAACAAAGCCAAGGCTTTCAGAATTCAGTGTCAAACATAACACTGACTCCTCACAGATAACTTGTTTTTTGATGTCATTTTGTCTAGAAATACTATGCTAAAGCTGAAATACTTTGTGTATAATATTGTTCTTTAAATCAGAGTTTCTAGAAATGTTAAGGTTCTTCTGAAGCAACTTTATTTGCGTGTGTCAATTTGTGGGGTGGGAGGCTAGAGAAAATGTCCTTAAATGCCTTTGAGCAGCTGTAGATCAACCCCTGTAAACTACTTATCACTGAGTCCTAAAGCCCTGACTAAGAAGAACTGGTCTGTCGAATCCACAGCCCTCTTGATACACAGGAAGAAGAGGAGATAAATGTATTAAATGAATGACCATTCTTTTTACAGATGTCAAGAAGGTAACAGGAAAATAGTAATGGTGAATACTTGATAGCACCTCTAAAACCACACTAGATTCTTTTAGAATCTAAGTATAAGCAATTTTGTTTTCTTGATTATTTTCTGAGTTCAGTTAAGTGTATGTTGGTATTTGCAAAAGCAGGATAAATCCTTCTCACTTCATCTCTTACCTTTGCATTGTCATGCACTTAAATAAAATGATGATGAACCTGCAACAGACAATAGAGCCCGCCCTGAAAGGGGAAAAAATCTTTCATAACTTCTTTACACATAAATGGTCTGAATTAGCATTTTATGGTTGGAGTGCTTCCTAAATTTTTTATTCTGAATTGGAATATTAGTCCTGCTTTGGTAGCGTTGGGGCTTTTTGCTGGTTTTGTTAATGATCAGATAATTTTTTCTAAGTCAAATTCAGTGTATGTAGTCAAAAAAATCAGTAGAAACTGATTTGGAATGACCTCTGAGAAAATAGATGCTCAGCATGTAGGTTAAAGTAGAAAAAGTGAGCATTAGATTAGTTTGGGGGATTGTTTTGTGATTTTTTTTTTTGTTTGGTTGTTGTTTGTGGTTTTGTTTTTTTTAAATGCAAGACATTCAGAAAGTGTGAAAAACGCAAATAAGAGACTGACTGACTTTGACTTATGAAGGCCTTTACAATTTTTTCCCCCTCCTAAGGCTTATTTTAGAAGAATGTCAGATTGTATCATATAGTCATACTGTACTTACTAAAAATAGCACCTCTTATCAAAGTAGCAGGATAGTAGTCAGGTCAGAATGAGGAAAAAAACACCTGGATCAAAAAGCTTGTTACAGTCTTTTCTCTCTCTTCTAGATGTGATGTGAAGATTTTTCTGATCCATCTCTGTTATAGCTTCAGTAATGCCGTGTAACTCGATGTTTATTGTTGATAACTACACAGAGATAGATTGTTGTGAGGTGCATTTTCAAAAGCACAGATGCAATCTATCTCTCCTTTCTTAACTTCGTGTTTTGTAAATCTAGCGTGAAACCATAACTAAATATGCATCATGATACCAATCAGAGCTAAGAAAAATGAATTGTAAATGCTATGGGAGGAGTTTGGGGCCTGCTTTTTTTTTAAAGTAATCTGAACCACAGAGTTGTTGTAGCCCCATCAGCTGCAAAAGTTAGAGTGAGAAGATGGTAATTCTAGGGAAGGAAGAATAAGGACTCATGCGTCAGTATGTGCTTGCTAACTTGATGCACAGTGTGAGGGGAGCTAGGAGTTAATATACTGCATGTGTCAAGTATGCTCAGGTGCTTGGGTGTAAAACTGTGGAGGATATGAAAAGATGTACTGTCTGAGGAGTTGCACTCTGTTTTCTCTAGTATTGATTGTACCGTTTTTGTCTCTGAAATGAGCATAGTTGTTACCCTTGTGAAACATTATTTAGATTTATTTTGGAAAGTCTTAAAATAAGTGCTAAATATTATTAATATTTTAGTTTTCTTGTTTTAGTATACTGAATGTAGGCTGGTATTTGCCAGGTTTGTCAGTAGCCTTTTTCTGACTACCCTGCGTGGCATTTCCAAACAAATTACTATTCTGCATATTTAACAGCAACCAAAAAATACTGGAATGACTTTACTGCACTTAAAGAAATGGAAATAAACTGCTGCTATATAGCACTTGGAATACTCTATACGAGCATTTGATACCTATGCTTAGAAGCTTCAGTGGAAGTAATGTGCACTTAAAATCAAATACAGTGGGAATTCAAATGAATGAAGGCAAGAGCTGAAAATGATACATAGCTCAACATAAGCATGATCTTCTCTAACTCAAAAGTATTTTAATAGAAATACTAGGAAAGGAAAATCCCGTGTCAGATGTGGAATAGTTCTTTACTAAAACTTATTTCTGTTAAAGAAAGTTGTCAGGATTATGAAAAAAAAACATAGTTTCAGTATGTATAGGTAAGTCTGTATGTATATAGAATATAGTGTAATCTTGTTGGAGTAGTTATGTTTATGTTGGGGAAGAGCAAGCTGTTAAAAAAAAAAAAAGGCCAAAAAAACCCCCACCAAAACCAAAGGATCAAGACATTGGATTTTTGTCTCCTGTGTCTTTCTTAAAGTTCGGTTTGTGATTTGCTCTGTGGAGATCTTCATCCGCTGTACACTGCAGAGAAGTAGATACCCAAGTGCAGTGAGAACATCTTTTTGTTGATAAGGTCTTAATCTCCAGTGGGAGGTAGCTGACTGGACAGAGATGTAGTTGAGGAGTAAGGATTTGCATGTAGGTCAGCCTACTCTGGGGTGCTTCAGAACTGCAATTCAATAAATGGAAAGTAGGGTCAACTGGACACATGGAAGTCCTGAGGGATCAAGAAAATGCTGTTGCTGTGTAGACAAACTTTCATGTTGATGTGCCCTGAATTTGGAGGACCTACACTGTCATCTTTTTTGTACTTAACAAATAAAATTTTAAAAAAAATGAAATCAAACAAGTCAAAAACAAAACCAAAAAACCCTCCTAAAATGTCACATTGGTTCAAATACATTTCTGAGCTGTAGTGGCAAACTTTTGGCTAATTATATTGATATCTGCTTTGAGCTAAGTGAGTAACTCCCTGCAGAATTGAGTTATCGTCTCTTTAGATTGGCACGTAACTGGGATTAGATTCCCTTTTCTTTTCCAGTGGTGTCTTGTCCCAGGGTCCCCTACCTATAACTGTAAAGTTGTTGGGCCCAGCTGTCACAGTGATAGATCAGTACGTGGAACTGATTTCACAGAACCCTTGTCTATTCAGCTAATATGAGAAATTGGTTTAATTAATGATACATCAGCACTGCAGAACTGAGGGCCTGTATAAGGCACTGACAAGAGGCATCCGTGTGTGTGCTCCGCATGTCCTGGGAACTAACTTAATTTGTGAAGTCTCAGTTTGTGTAGTGGAGATCACTATTATGATTTTTGGGATTATGTTACTTTACTTGGGACACATTTAACTGAATTTATACTGATCTGAATAGCTCTCTTGCATGTGATTGTGACTAATTTTGTTTTGTTTTATATTTCCAAAAGGATGGCAAGAGGCATTGCAAGGTCAGAAAGCTGCCCCAGACGTGATCTGGGAGGCTTAAATTATAATTTCCTTTGGCTGAAAGAGGAAAATTAAACTGTCAATGAAACTGAGATCCATTGCTTCTTTATTTTTTAGAGTGAAACTCCAGACACCATCATATTGTTCTCTTTTCTTGCACTATGCAAAGTTTATAAAGGAAAAACTATTCTTGAGCTGTGGGCTACCATAAAGTCCTCGTGAATGGTGTTCATTGGTTCACGTGTAGTCACTTTACAAGTTTCCTTGACTCCCTTGCTGTATCTACTTCCCTCTATTGACAGGAAAGTGTAATTTATTTCACTCTAAGTTGTGCTTCTAAAATAAAGTACATGGGTTCCCCTCTAGAAATGCATGTAAAAAGCTAAATGACGTGATTCCTGTCCTGTTTATAATTTGTTAAAATACACATTGTTTTCATCCTGGCCAGTGAACGTTTTCTTCTTGTTAAACATAGCTGTCAATTGCAGTGTTTTTTCTTCTCTGGAAACACTGTCAACTCAATAAAAGTAAGTGTACAGATCTCAACTGCTTTTAGTGAATTTTGGTTCAAATCCTATCTGAGGTGAGTACCAAATCTTTTAGATTCCTTAAAGAAACACAGTAAGATCCAGTGAGAGAATTTGAACTTGGCATGTTCATATTCATAGTCTTCCTGCATCTACTCCTCTGCTGCAAGAGCATTTGGCACTTACTGCATTACTGGTGAAGTAGTCAACAACCAGCAAATGAGAAAACCTGTTCTTCCTGTAGTCATCAATAGCCTATTTGGCAATGAATCTGAGAACTTTCTGTGAACTCTAGGCATTTCTAGGGATTTCATTTACACATCTTTATTTTTCTTATTTCTGTTTAAATAAATAACAGATTTTAGCACTCTCATGGGCAGGTATTTTTAGTATGGCAGAATATAACATACAAAAGTGATTGCAGTGTTTGCAGCGGCTTGGTTTATTAAGCTAATTGGTTAGCAAGTTGGGGTCCTGATTCTATTGACTCTTGCAGTAAGCCTGTGAGTAAAGATTCCTGACACAAATAAAAAAAAATAATCAGAACTGGCCCAACCAAATAACACAAAAACCCCCAGAACCAGAACAACACAATTTTGTTCGAAGATACTAGTATTCCAAGCTACTTCAGAAAGAAATTGCTGTTTTCGTTCTGTGATCTTAATGGTATAAGGCACATCCATTGGCAGAAGCACCACAGTTCCCTCCTGAAGTCCTCAGCTTTTGATGTGGAGTTGTATTGGTGGTGGCAAAGATTAAACAAGTTGTGTGGATTTTCATGTTCCAGTAGAACACAGCCTCCTGCCAAGCTTGCTTTTAATTACAGCTTGGGAAAACAGCTTGGTGCCTGTTCTATTTTTACAGCTTTGAAGCTCTGCCTTGGTTTATATGGCTGTGTATGCTTAGTTTTTTGTGGCATGATGAGACGTTAGAAAATATTCTGGAGATGCTTTTAGTTTGGTTCCCTATACTAATGTAACCTCTAGTTTTAATATGACAAAACACTGTTTAGATATCCCGTGATGATATCTTAGAACTGTGGCATTGTCTAAATACTTTAAAAATAAATAAATAAGTAAAAACAGAAATAGCTGTGGCGGGAAATATCAGAGGAGAAATATGACTCACATGTATGGCAAAGGGCTGTTTTTTCTGAAGGGCAGGATCAATTTCAATAAATGCATTAAGATAGGATTTACACCTTGATATGGCTGTAGCAGTGTCCTTCTACTTCATGACTTAGTAGACTATGAGAAATTGTTTTTCTAAAACATGAACCGTGTATGTTGGATTTATTAAAGCAGGTATTCACATGCTGATAGTGACTACTTACGCATCTTGGAAAAGACTGTATTTTATGAATATTGGTTTAGTTTGCTGAGCAGGTTGCCTCTGAGCTATGTTAGAGTTTGAGTCCAGAGATTTTTACTGTAGTGAATAGTTTGGTTTATATTCAAGGTTTTTTTTTAATGGAGTAATGGAGTTTTCAATGGAGTAATAGATTTCATATCCAGCAAGGCTAAAAATGAGGTCAAATAACATAGTTAAGCTAGGTGCAAACTTGGCACAAGTATATTCAGAATACAGTATGTGGATTCTGCAATCTGACTTCATTTCTGTACATGAAGAATACATACTTCAGACAGTGTATACACTGTATTGTATTACCACACATTATAAACCAGTGCCTTGATCTACATGCTCTTTCAGCTTTCCGGTGTTAAAGTATTTCTCTTGGGAAAATGTCCCACTTCATTGCAGCAGGAAATCGCTTTTATTTCTTTTCTCTGGATCAGCTGCTCAGTTTTGTACCAATTATTCTGCTTTTTCAATCACTTAGACTCAGAGTTATCCTCTTTCTCTTTTCTCAGAAATCAGAGTTGTAGCTTGCTTTTTCAAGAAGCATAGGTAGTTTAATAGGTGGAAGCCATGCAGCTAGAACTCCTCGTTTTAATGAACAATTCAAAGAAAACACCTAGCCAAATTGGGAGAACATTGTACCAATATATCTTTTTTCTGATTTATGACAATTTAGAATTAGCCACTGGCATGAGACTTCAGTCTAGCAAGCTAGTAATTGGGTAGAAGTGTCATATCATTGCAGATTCTTTTCTGAAGGTTGTATTTGGAGAGATTGTTAACCACTGACCATTAGTACATCTAGTCAGCCTGAGGGACACAATCCAGTGTAATATGTATATTTCCAATCTAATGTAGTGTATACTTCTTTGGGTGTGACAGAAATAAAGTTCACTGTCTGTGGAGCATCTCAAATAAGGAAATGAGATACTGAAGTGAATGGTCTATTGAATTATTCTCCTGTAGCACATCA
>KZ505764.1:409006-424434 GCA_002844005.1 Limosa lapponica baueri | reverse complement strand
AGTTTCTCATTTTCTTTGTCTAAGGAACTTTCAGCATTATAAAATAATAAAAACAAAAAAAAATAATCCCTGGAGCCTTACAGAATGCCCTGTTTTTATCATGCGTAATGCAGAGGCTTGTGCTGTGAAGTCGCAATGACTGCATTGGGCTGTATGCTGTATTCTATATATTCTAGTTTTGATTGCAGTATTGATTGCCATCTGATCAAAGCCTCAGTCACACTGTTAGTTAACCCCATCACCACTGAAAGAGTAAATTAAACGGAAAATCTACCAACTGCTTACAAAAGCCTTTTACCACTCTTGTTAAGAAGTGTACCTAGATGTGCAGCTAAATTTATCTGTTTGTAGGGTGTATTGAATTCATGTTATTTGCTACATACTCTTAGTCTATTCAAATATGAGGAATATTTTCGCCAAGTGAGCGCCGGGATGTGGTTTTTAGTTTAACCTTTATGGAGTGCAGTTTGTAAGAAGGAAGGAACTGACAGGAAAATTTGGTAATGGAGTCTATTTGATTTTTATCTGTTCCTGGAATTAACATAGAAAATAATCTTCAGTGAATTGCCCTGAATGTAATGCTGCTCTATACATTTGTCTGAAACAGAATTTTGTCAAGGGACTGATGAAAGATGAAAATGGGGAGGAGGAAAGAGTAACTGGCATGTCTGATCAAAGTGTATCAATTCATAAATAAGGAATGTAGCAGGTTCTGAAGATCTGAGCTTGTAGCTCAAACCCCTGGGAAGACTGAGCTGCAATGAATGGCACAACATCTCGGAAAATAAGCCAGCATGGTAAAGATACTGTTTTATAACAGATTAAATGCTCCATGCTACCTTGTGGCAGAATTAACTCCTCTGGTTTTGGGACTTCATTCCAAAAGATGCATTATTTGTCTCTGCCATACATTAAAGTTCTTATTGTTTCCTCCTCTTCTAATACAGAAAGGCAGTTTTGGAAGAAAATTCTGTACTGAAGCACAGTGATGAGCTGTAGGCTTTAGGTTGTGTATTTGTGGGTGTGTATTTTGTTGTTGTTAATACAAGAGTAGAGATGTTATGTCAAACTGTTAAGGCTATTGGGCAGCTACTGATATTTTTCCTAAAAACTACTGAGTGTTAGAAAAATATGCTTTCCTATCTTTCAGTGTTCATACATCTCCTTTAAATCTCCGGCCTCATTGTAGGAGCGGGGACACTAGATTAAACAGCAATACTTAAGAAACCCAGTCAGTTGATTTGATGTCCCTGTATTGTTTATAAAGACCTGTGCTTTGGAGTCTGTTTATTTAAGTAGTGTTGATAGGATTACAGAAGGATAGTTTGTGACAAGAATGTTATAAAATTATCTCAGTAAGTGTGGATTTTTTAAAAACTTACTCTTTTATTTGCTTTGAGATACACAGCAACAGAAAAGGGAATGGTGGTGAGCAGTTATGGAGGCAAAACTCGTAACCGTTCTATGTATGTAATGCCTTCCTGGGTTTTTAGAGTATAGTGGTGATTTATTTCATTTTTACACATGTCAATGCATTTCAGTGCTGCCATGTGACATAGAAATAGAGCTAGTTTTGAACAACATGCCACGGGTACAAGAATAAGTCCAACTTGGTTTTGTGATGTCCTCATAGATTAAGCTAAACCTGCATAGCTGTTGTGTACACTGTTTCTTTTAAAGTAGCTCAGACTTAAAGACTGATGAAGACTCATACCCTTTTTTCTCTAACCATATTGTGTGTTAAAATTCTATCCTTGTCACCAGAATGTGTTCATAGGTTTTCCATTAGTCATTAAGTATGGAGATGCAGAACTGGGGGGGTTTAGTTTGGTTTGGTGTTTTTTTTGTTTTCGTTTTCTTGTTATTAACGGGTTGTGTTTTGTTCTTTCAAATAAAGTACAATCAGTATATTATTTTTAGGGGCTTAGTGTCTAACAACAAAATGATTGCTCTTCTCTGAATTCTGGAAGAGTGCTAAAATATGAAGATGCTGAACACAGAAAATTAGAGGTTTAACATACTACTGATTCAGCTAGTATATTTCAAGGAGTTCAGGAGGTGAGGGGGAAGGATGAAGAGAAGGGCTGCATCTCTAAGCATTTTTGCAAATTGTAATTGAGTGTCCTAAGTGAGCCATTTATTTGAAGACTGTGGTTGAAATTTTCTGTAATCACTAGTGAGTTAAGATTTTCTTTTGAAAATAGGTCACTTTGACTTCCAGGTTCAGGGTAGGTTGTAAATGCTGAAGTTTTAGCAAAAGACTCCTACCTGCTTGTGGGAAACTTGGAAAGGTAATCTGTAACAGCTTGGTGCAGACTGTCTTGCTTTTTCCTCTAAAACAGAGTAGTTTTCACTGTTTGAGGTGGCATAGACAGTTACTCGTATTTCTCTTAGTTTTGTAGTTCTTGAAAGGAAGCAATTTCAGAGCCTTAAAGTCACTTACATCAAGATAGAGCTACTGAAGAGAAACCTGAAGTTTCTGTCAGACTTCTGGAGCTGGTTAAAATGGTGCGTAACCCCACCCAACAGCACTCTGTAGATATGGATTAGTGCTTGCTGAAGTGGCAAAGATTTCTCCAGGACTCTTCAACAGACTATTAATTTAGAGCACAGAATCATCCTGAGTAGTAGCTTTCCATTAAGATGATTTTAATACTAATTTCTATATGAATTTCCAAAGTTCAAACTGATCTTTTCTCATTTCTTAGAGACTATGCAAGACTTACTTAACTCAGCTATAGGATTTTGCAGTTCATCAGAAAGAATAGTTGAATTGCTTTCAACTGAAGATCAAACAAAAATTCTGCTTGAAAGATTATGAGGATTTTTCCTTTATATTTTAGTATTCTATGGAAAGTTCTTGTCTTCTACACTTAGCACTGGAGGTATTAGAGTGCCTAGTACTGATTTCACTTGTGTGTGCTTTTCAGAATCTTTATCTTTTTCTGTGTAAAATATTTTTACTTCTCAAGTTTTGATGTAGATGTATGACTGTTAATACACTGACAAATGTAAACATTAACACAGCACACTGGCCTGTAGCATATAAAGTGTCTTGATTATTAATTGTAAAGGAAAATTATTAATCAGCAGATTTCCTCAAAAATGCATTATGAAGTTTTCTTAGGGATTATTTAGCTACTGGTATGAAATGAGTGTCTGATGATTACAGACTCTAGATGCTAAGAATAAAAGAGGACAGATGAGTTTTATGTATCAGTAGCAAAAACATTCCTGTAAGATATGAATATACCAAACATATTTTAGAAACTGCATTCTTCATAGGCTGATGCAGAATCCAAAATGTAATTATCAACCAAAAGCCTTCTAATGCTGAGTACTTTCTATGATCTGTGTTGAATAGATAGGAAAAGAAAGATTTCTGGGGTTTTTTTTTCTTCTTCATGTACTTGTTCATTTAGAGCTGAAAGAGACTGGCTGCCTCTGTATCTCCCACTTAGACAGAGATAGAATTGGTTAGGGGCTCACAGAAAGGTGATGAATATTAGAACCATAGAATGGTTCGGGTTGGAAGGGACCTTAAAGATCATCGAGTTCCAACCCCCCCTGCCATGGGCACAGATACCTCCTACTAAACCAGGTTGCTCAAAGTTCCATCCAGCCCGGCCTTGAACACTTCCATGGATGGGGCATCCACAGCTTCTCTGGACAACCTGTGCCAGTGCCTCACCACCCTCACAGTAAAGAATTTCTTCCCAATACCTAATCTAAATCTCCCCTCTTTCAGTTTAAAACCATTACGCCTTGTCCTATTACTACACTCCCTGCTAAAAAAGTCCATCGCCATCTCTCCTGTAGGCCCCCTGTAGGTACTGGGAGGCTGCTATAAGGTCTCCCTGGAGCCTTCTCTTCTTCAGGCTGAACAACCCCAATTCCCTCAGCGTGTCTTCATTGGAGACGTGCTCCAGCCTTCTGATCATCTTCATTGCCCTGCTATGGACTTGCTCTAAAAAGTCCATGTCCTTCTTATGCTGAGGGCCCCAGAGCTGGATGCAGTACTCCAGGTGGGGTATCACGAAAGCAGAGCAGAGGGACAGAATCACCTCTTGACCTTCTGGCCAAGCTTCTTTTGAAGCAGCCCAGGATGCAGTTGGCTTTCTGGGCTGCGAGTGCACATTGCTGGCTCATGTTGAGCTTCCCATTCACCAACACCCCCAAGTCCTTCTCCTCAGGGCTATTTTCAATCCATTCTCCATCCGGCCTGTATTTGTGCTTGGGATTGCCCCAGCCCAATTTCAGAACCTTGCACTTGGCCTGGTTGTACTTAATGAGATTCACACGGGCCCACCTCTCAAGCCTGTCCATGTCCTTCTGGATGGCATCCATTCCCTCCAGCGTGTCGACTGCGCCACACAGCTTGGTGTTTGTCAAGCTGATAATTGTCAGCCTGACAGGTGTATCAGTGATTAGGTCGTTGTAGTTTGCAGAGGAAAGGGAAGTCTTCCAGTGGAAGACACCACAGGAGCATAGAACTAGATCTTCAAATTGAATGCTGCAAGACAGGGACCCTGGGTTTTTATCAGTACTTGAGGGTGTTTCTCTGAGGGCTTGGCGCTCAGAGCAGTACGCAGAGTATAATAAGTAATTTTTCTGAACTGGGAGTCATGCACTTTTATCTTCTCAACTTCCTAGAAGGTTTGTCTCCCTCCCGTCTTTCCTAAGTTATCAAAAAGAAAATGAAAAATACTAGCCAGATGAAATAGAAATGCTAAAGCAAGGCATGTGTTTACTCTGCATATCAAACTGTTTCTTATCACAGGTAGACTTAGTGGTGTCTGTACAACTGTCTGTTCCCATCAAAAGTCAAGACCTTTTGCAGCAAATACTAGCAGTTACCAAATTGCCAAAGGCTTGATAGCTGAATGAGGAACTGGTGTTTTGCAGCTGTTCAAGTGTGCGTGAGATTCTCAAGTCCTGTAGTTTAGAAGTCATGATCCTTGTACAGTTTGCATTGTTGCTATTAAGTAATCTCCCAAGAGTGTAATATAATGCATTTCCCTTGATGCCATTCCAGCTTATTTATTTGTTTATCTTTAGTGAGTGCTCCTTGGATGAAGAAAGCTTTTCCCACAGATTTTTTTTTTCTTCTTTCCCTTTTTTCTCCCTTCTGTAAATGTACAGTCTCCATCCATGTGGCTTAGAATTTTTCAAATTCATTTATAAAACCGCATTTTTCTAATTCTTTCCTTGCAACTATACCTTTCTTAAACTCTTTAAGGACGCTTCTTGGAATAAGTTCTGAAAATACACATCAGGAACACAGGGGAAGTAAGCTGATACCTTCGTAGATTAAGGCATTGCATGGAGGGTGACTGTCTTCAAGTGGAGGTGTGTTTCCGTTTTGGTTTCCTGTCAGCCTCACTTCTGAGAGTTTCTCACTTCAGAATAGTAAAGTTGGATTTGCATCTTGCTTTAATATCAAAGGCAATTAAAAACCTACATTTCTTGCCTGCCCTGTTCAGATCCTGTTAATTTAGGGAATGAATTGCATAGGAAATCCATCATAAACTTTCAGGTATGAACACAGTGTTTGTTTTTGGTTTTGGTTTTTTGTTTTTTTTTTAAAAAAGGAGGGGGGAGAACTATTTATTAAAAGAGAAAATTGGAGGGGAATAAGCTATTTGTTTTGTTCCATGTCTCAGATGAAAATAATTGGCTCATTAATCACAATATGGGCTTGGTCATTTTAGGAAGGTCAGGCTGATGAATGAATAGAACCAAGGCACATCATTTTAAAATTTAAAAAGCAGACATTAAGAATGTCAGTGAAAGCAACTTCAGTAAAAAGCCCTTGACATCTTATAACTTAAGCAAAGTTTTAGGATTAAATGTCTTTCATGTTTCTCCCATCCCCCTTCTCCCCCGCGGTACCTACTCATTTGGAAATATACACTGAAAACATACGTATATGTATATATACATATGTATACAATGAGACAATATCATGAAAATTATTACTCATTCCTTACCTTCAAATTTTTCTGCATGAGTAGATGTTCTTTTGGTTTTGCTACCTTTCCATGCATCCACTATTTCTTTCCCAAGCTGTCTTCTATTACCTTTGAATGCAAGTACCTGTTGCTAAAGCACGGAGAAGGCAGAACAGAAACCCTGAAAGCTTTTCACTCTTTAGGTTTCCCTTAACGTTTCAGATGTCATAACTTCCTGTGCTAAGAAAGGTTTTGTTTGATTCTTAGCTTTGAAATATCAGACTCTCATAAGAATATTTTCTTATTTATTATTAAATAAAAAAAAATTCAAGTACTTTGGAAAATCTCATCTGGATACATAGAAGCCAGATAATTTATAAAAGTTAATAGCTTTTCATGCCATGTTTAAAACTAATGTCACGATTTGGAAAGCTTTCAGACAGGGAAGGTAGTATCATCTGTCTGTCTCTCCTTTACTGGATCTAATCTACCTGTGGTTTCTCCCCTGAATCTACACCACAGTATTATTCTCTGATATCATAGTTTCTAGAGCAACACCAACCCTGGAGCTGTAGCACCACGTATTTCATAGCATGTATCATGATTACTCTTTTTTGCACGCTGCTTTTTTTGGTAAGCTCAGTACCTGTATATTCAGTGGCATTTCATTTCTAAGGATGACTGTAGACATAGACAATGTACTAGCATGCAATAAACCAGTGTAATGGATGCCAGGATGATATCCTAGTTCTGCTGCAGCCAGTAGGATTTTGAGCAGACAGAATTTTCCAGTTGCTCAGTACACAGTGGAAGAGGTTTTTTTCCTTTTGTAATAACTTAATAGACACTCTGGAAACACTTGTGCCACAACCAAATATTATCTTGAGGTATTGGCAGAAAAGACAGTTTCTCTTCAATTACTGCACACGTGGAATTGTCTGTCATGAGAACAGATACATATGATTTAAAACCTACAGTTTTGACATTCATTGGATTATGAGTGCTTCTGAAAGGTTCTGGAACCAGCTCAATTAAATAGTCATTTGTTTCCTCTTAAGCTATGTGTGGCTTCATGGATGAAGTCCTAACCCTGATTTTTATCTGCATAAAAGATTATTAACTAATGTTCTAAAACTAGTAATTCTTTGATCCCAATTGATGCATGCTTAAATACACCACGTAACTTTCAGTAAGGTACAGCAGAGTGTGTGCTTAAGTCTTATGCATACTGATACATCCACAACTACTTACTTGATTGTGAGTGAGCACACTAAATTGGCTATGTTTTTATAGAGTTCCCTGAAAGAGGGAAGCCTATTTCAAAGATGGAGAGAGGAGTTGTATTCTGTTTATGGAGCAGTAGGATGTGTACACCACTGTAAAGATACTGCGTTCCTTAATATTCCCCTAGAAAAATCTGAGTGAAGTCCAAGGCTGGCCCAGTTGACATATTCCTTTTAAATTCCTAATTTATAGGGAGAAAACTACAACAAATCCATGTATGCTGTATATGAAATGGTGGTGTTATTGATGAATTCTGTCAAGTTAGTTGATGGCACTATACTTGCTGTCCGTTGTCTGAAAACTAAAGAGAAAACAATTGATAACCTAATTTTGTATATATCTATGCAGAATAATTGTTTACTCTGTATTTGAAATTGGTGAGTGCAGCTATGGATGAAAGTGGATAATTGGTGCCATATTTGTGCTGAGGAGCTAAGAAGGTAGTATGGTATAGCAGAAGAGAGGTATGAGACCTTCCTATGATCAATCCATTGATTAAACTGTCACTAGTCCAGCTTCAGGGTTTTGAACATGTTAAAATAGCAAGTGGAAAATTAGGCTGACATGGGAAAGGCCGACTTCTGTACTAAGGGCACGGAACACCAGTGCATGAATCGGGATTTTTGTATTCTGAGGCTTCGAAAAGATTTGCAGGTAAGTCATATTTTGCAAAGGATAAAAGGCAGTTTTTAGTATCTGATTTATAGGTGAATCAAGAGGGCTAGATGAAAAGAAGAGATACGGGAATTTTGCAAACAGTAGTAATAATGATGTTAGAATTCCTTGGTGAAGTGGAATATAACATATAGAGCCTGTGATGAAGAGTTCTGCTTTAAGCTCTACTAAATGGTAAGGGAAAAATGTTCACCTTTTGATATTCTCTTTTCTCAGAGAGGAAGGGAAATGCCTAAAGTAGGACATATGGCATGAATTACCGACTGCAAATGTACATACTAAATTATTTTTTTTGGAAAAGGACGAGAAATGGGCTGATTCTCTACCAGCTGCTGAAAGCAGCTCCAACAATGAGCTAAATTCTCTGTTGTGGAACGCTTTTCTCCCTTCTCCCACCAGAGTCCAGAAGTCTATTTCTGATGTGAGAATTGCTCTGCTCTTCACTGCTCAGAATGTCAGAATTCAGTTCTTCTCTGTTAATGAACCAAGCTTAGTTGTGATAGGATGAATTAGCTAGTAATGTTTTTTTCTACATCTGCAAGGGCTATAACTTGTTTTCATGACTCCTCTCTTCCTTAAGTTTCTGTCCTCATGTTTGTCACTTCCTTATTATCTCTCCTTTCAAACATATCTCAAACCTGGTGAAGGTGAGGGTCTCGCATGTCTGAAAGTTCATCTGCTCTTGCCTGTGGTACCACGTAGTCAAGAAAACATTACTTTTTACTTTGCTAACCTTGCTTGAAATAAAGTTATCAAGACAAAGCTACTTTTAATGTAACTCATTTATTTTACTCAGAAGCAAACCAAAACAAAATGCAGACAGGAGATGAACACCTAAAAATCAGGGAGATTTACCCTTAACTTGGGAAATCTTAGAAGCCTATTTTTGAAATTGCTGAGTACCTTTTGCCTCTCACCTGATAATGACTAAGAGTTTAGGAGCTGCCTGGTCCTCCTAATACTAAGGAACTTCCTATGTGAGTGTGAATTTCACCCACAGTGAAGTCATCCAGGCTTGATGACTGCTCTGGAAATCATTGCAGTGACTCTCCCACAGTGTGGAAAGGAGGAATATGTGCCCTCCTCAAGTAAAACACATGTGAAATCAACATCAATTCCACTAAAGCTGAGCTTGTAATAGGATCTGCCAGTTCAGCTATGACAAGGTTGGCAGTATTTGGGTCAGGTCAAAGCTTACATTATGTTATTAGTTCTTGATTTTTTTAAACACTTATTTCTCTCTTGTTCCGTTTACCTAACTTGGGACATTTCTAGTGCATGGGCCTTAATTAACCATTGTTACCTGGTCTTCAATTTAGAACCTACATTAAGGACAAAATCTTGCATGATGGAAGAGTACTGGTTTTGTTTTCCTCCTCTCTTATCCTTTTGAAAGCAACTTGTATGTCTGGAAATTTGAGCTATTCAGAGTACATGGCTGAGGCCAAGGAGTTTTGACAATTCTCTTTGCAGGTCCCCTATCAGCACATCATGTTTGACAAATTACTCCAAAATGGCATAGTGTGCTTTTTATTTTATCCTCTGGTTCACCACTTTACTGTAAATCTAAAGAATTGTATTTTGAGAATTAGCTCTAAGACATGTAAATAATAAGTTGCTGCAATTTACTTTAAAACCTTCCCTATAACATTCCTCATGTCTGGATGGAATATAAGCCCATTGAAAATATTGAAAAGTAAATATGTCTCGAATAAGCTCACTGCAATAAAGACTCTAGGGGGACCTTTCAATTCTTTATTAGTAATGGCTGTTACTTCTGGTGAAGGAAATCCTGTCTAATGACAGGAAGCTTCATATTAACCAGCCAGTTCCTCCTTTCTGATTTTCATTCAAGAAGACTGTAGAGGACAGGACTGTATTTAGGAAGAGATGTTTATGCACATAAATCATTCAAAGAAACATCTGGAATTTTTAAGATCAAAGTATTCCAGCAATTGTTTAGCCAGCTTCCATGTAAATATTATATTAGTGCATTTTGCCATTGGTCATTATAATGAAATGGAGATTATTGGAAAAATACTTTGCTAGTTTATATTCATTCTGAATTGTGGACTAAGCATTCAAAGTTGAGTCCTCAAGGCTGATTTCAAAGTAGCTTTTCTGAATCTCTGATTTAACAAACTTTATCTGATCATTTCTTTGGTGAAGATCATGAGAATGCATAGCCGATTTTGTTTGTGCACCCTAATTTTTCAGGCACAAAAGCTTGAGTATTCAGAAGACTTTATGCCAAGAGGATTTAAGTCAAGTTGTTTAGCAACTTGGTGATTTTTCAGTAATAATATGGCTAACATTATATAGATTCTCCTTGAAGCCACACATTTAATGTTTTTAGATTGAGATTTTGAAAGGACTTTGAATATGTCAGTTGTTGAGACAGCACCCCCAACTCTCATGTTATCTGGCTGTGCTTGGGCTGGGTATGAGTTTGAACTTTCAAATTTGATGTCAGGTAGTAGCTCATCTGCATCAGTGTGTGTCATATTGCCAACCATTTCCCTAACACCAGGAAGCCAAGGTAATCTATAATACTTTCTCCCCAAACCAAGTTGCTATTGTCTTATAATGAGCTTTGTTTTTCATTTAGGCATTTGAGTTTATTAGGTTTGTATTGCCCCACTTCTTAGGATTTTTCTTGTTAGCAAAATTGCCCAAATATTACATATTAGCACTGAAAGCTTCTGAAGTGGAATTAGGAAGTTCACTTTTTCATGCTACAGAGCTGTATTCTACATTGTTCTACCATCAGTGCATCTCAAAGGGAAAAGGAGTCTGATTATTTTCCTCCATAAATGGAATAGCTTTCACAGAACTGTTAATGCTGATGAGTTCATCAAGTGTTTATCATGCCCAAATCTTTCCTATCTGAAACTTCACTTAAAGGAAAAAAAAAAAAAAAGGAGGAAATCAATCACTAGTATTTGTATTTAAAAATCAGATAAAAGTGCTACTGGAGATTACACTCAAAGTGCACAGCTGTAAATGGAGAAACTAGCTTTGAAGAATGGTTTTCTGTAGTTCCTTCAAATAGAAGTGCTTTATGAGCTGATTACAATGGGAACCCCAGAACTGACACGTTTCATCCTGTGTGTGAGTTTTCTCAGCTCTAGAATATTCAAATAACTGCTTGTGATCTCTGAAATATGCATATGGAGTTCTACAGCATTTCTATTCCACAGCATTTAAAATGTTGTGTGAAGAATGAGGCTTTCTCAAGAAAAGGAAAATAAGATGAGTCCTAGGGTAAAAAAGTGACGCACTAAACATGCATTTTTGAAGATTTGTCTCTAGCTGGTAACATAAGCAAGACTGACAGAGAGCCAATACAGATACAGTGCATCGATCCCATGCTTTTGTACTTAGATGAAATATCCTGTAGATGTATCCTGCTCTCCTTCTGTCTTGATTACTTCTGAGATTCCAGAGATGTTCCTTGGCTGCAGCGTGCCAGATTTCCCTGCGTATAAAAATAAATTCTCGGAGGAACAGTTTTGCTTGAACCCTTAGCAGGTGCAGGCGTGATAGGACAGACAGCAGAAGACTTCCGATTGGTTTGTATTGCAAGTAGCCATTTCAGTGAAGCGAAATAAAACAAAAAGTTCATAGATGTGTCATTTGTTGTAACTGGTTATCTGAAAGAGAATTCCCATGGATTTCAGTGCGGTTTCATTGATACACAAAATAAGATTGCATTTTTAAGATGCCTTTTCCTTTAGATGAGCCTGATACTATTTAACAGCAATTGGTGGTTTGAACTAATCCTTTTACCCCACTAACACGTTCTAGATTTCACAAAAACCGTAGCAACTCCTTGGAGGTAAAAGGACCAGGGTAAAAGGTACATGTAAAAAAACTTGCATGTGCTGAGAAATGAACAGAATAACCTAGCTCAGGACATGGATGAATTTGGGGATACTTTATTCTTGCCTCATCAGAATATGACAGGTGACATCTACAGCAGCAGACTTTCTTAAGTGACTGAGCATTCAGTTTAGGTTTGCAACCCATATTTGAACCTCCAGTTTTTAAGAGAGGCAACTGTAAAATCTTTGTTTGCATGAGCATTCTGTATCTGGGATTAAGCAGATAAGGTGTAACTGTGCCAAAAATTTTTGAATCAACCCCTTTTCCACAACATGCATAAGTCTCTCTGTACTGTGACATGGCTGATGTATCCAATGGACATTTTAATACTAGTAATTTTCTGGGGTTTAAATGCTCCATTTCTCAACCTTCGTTCTGCCCTTCTTTTTTTGCATAAGGTGTCCTTGGTTTATATCCTCAAAGGCTCTGACTGCAAGTTGCCGAGATAACAATAGATCATTCACTTTTAAGATTTTTGTTTGTATGTGTGTTCTGGGTTTTGTTTTTTAGGGGGGAAATGATATAAAATTTGTCAGGTACAGGCAAGCTTTATCTTTATTCACAGTCATACGCATTGTCCATATACTGCACTGTAGGTCAGAAATGTTCATCTTTGATCCCTTTTAGTCAGGGTGTTTGATGGCTAATGTAGTCTCTGTAACTGTGTTCGTTTTTATGTAGCTCAGCAAGGCAAGATTTTAGGTATGACTACTGCAGGTACATCTACAGGAGATATGATTTAAGTAAACTTACATTCCGCTTTCAAGTGTGTGTTTGCCTAAATAGACTGGGTTTGGGTTTATTTTTCCCTCAAAGTTACAGTTCAACTGTATCTTCAGATTCTGTTCAGTCTCCCTTCATTCCTCCAATTACCATTCCTAAGCAAAACAAGAGATGTCTAATGCCAAATTATTCACTGTGGAAAAGCTGGGAGGAGAAGCTTGCTCTCCCACCATTGTTTAATTTGGAATTCCTTTTGGTCAAACTGTGATAGGGGGACAACAGGCATGGTCCAACACACTGAGCTTGCTGGAGCTTCTGTACTGGCATTGCCCGTGGGCATTTCCTCACGTCACATGTCACATCTGTAAGTCATAAATACTGTTTTCTTTGGAGTTATGTAATGCTTTGTAGGTTTGTGTTAAGTCTGTGTTGTTGGTGCTTGTCCTTTTTAGGATTGCACTGAGTGACAAACCCAGAGTTCTTGGGGAGGAAAAAAACCCTTGGCTTATCTTCTTAGTCTGAGGAGCTTTGAAAAGGTGCAGTTCAAAGATCAATAGCTCTAATTATGAATGAGATTCCCATTTCCCTCAACAGTGGAGGGCAGCAAAAGTAAGTAATCTCTTTGCAAAAGGTTCCTTGTAAATCCAGACAGACCAATTTGGGTTTGAATAGACTGAGTCAGACTGGCAAGTGCTGATAAAGATGATTCTTTGAAGACTAGATTTTACAGATAGAGGGGAATGTGTATTTCTACACATAAAAAGAACACTTTGAAGAAGCCAGTAGTGGTGATAACTGGAAGATCGTGTTACTTGGGAGATGGCATAGACAGCACAAGACAGAATTAATTCCATGGGGAGATTGTCATCATCCCATAACAATGAAGAAAAAAATCAGACAGACGGTGTATATTCACTATCAGTTTTTCTGTCTGTGCCTTATTTATGTTCCTCGGCAGTTACTAGCCAGAATAAAGCATAAGGACTGCAGTTTGCACTGGTATGTAGGGTTCGGTCATGGATTATGGATCTATTAAAGAACCTAACAATAGAAAGTGTCCCTTAGTTCAGTCAGTAAATTTGCATTCTGTTCTGATGGTCCCCTGTTTAGTCCCTGGACATGTTCAAAATAGTGGTGATCAGTCATCCACTAACCCTATATGAATTGTAATAAATTAGTTTTCAAAGACCATGAGGGAAATCTTTTTAATCTCTCTTTTTAAGATGTGGGAACTGAGGGTAAGATATGCCATGTGCCTTGCTTGAGATCATATATAGTCTTTGGCAGAAACTTTGGCGAGATATTTTCTCCTGCTTTTGGTATAAGGTGGCAACTGTACTTCTACTGTAGCAATAAGACACACTAGGCACACTTTAGAGCTTTGTTATGGTGGGGTATAACCAATAAAACATTTTGGCAAAAGCCGCTTAACCTTCTTGCCTATGTTAGACCAGACACGACTGAATTTTCTGTTCATTTCTTCATGCTCTCCCTTCCATCTTCTAACAGTACCCATTTCTGATCCTGGAGGGCTGGGCAGACTTTTCCAAAAGAAAACATAAAGGCAATGGACTGACAGTACAATTTTAATGTTGAATCTATATCTTGTAGCTGTTTTATGGGTGTGCAGAACAGCATAACAAATAAGAACACATGGTACTTGTAAACTCTGCATCTCTGACTACCTGGGGTAGGCAACAACAGAAAACATGAAAAAGAATATTGAAACCCATTTTAGCTTTGTATTTTCTAATTACTAATACTGGCATGCAACATTTAGCTTGCAGAAATTAAACTGCATGAAAAGTGTTTTTTATTAGAGTTCAGACTATGCACTTTTGCTTAGCGCTGTGGTTTAGTGATGGGTTTTGTCAGTGTTATGTTGATGGTTGGAATAGATGATCTGAAAGGTCCCTTCAAACCTTGGCAATTCTATGATTTCAGATTAGCGTTATTTGAAACAACTAGGGAAACAAAATCCAACAGAAAAAAAATCACTGTGTTTGTACTAGTTCTCATTGGACTCCTAATGATATGATATGACTTAAGGAAAATGGTAGTTTCATGTTTCTATCTCAGCAGACATTTGATGGTGCCTAGGCTATTGCATTATGCCATGCTACATTTATATGTCAGAACATTATGTTTCTTAGTTGTGCCTGATACACTGTGCATGTTTTATTATTTAGGATGGTAACAAGCAACTGCCTTCATGACCCAGTAAAGCAGAACATTTAAGATTGTAGGCCAGTAGGTTTTCAGATTCTACATGCCTGGTTTTTTTTGACAGTGACTTATTAAGAAACCATAAACATGGGAAAACAAGGATGAGTGAAGCATGGCACTCTGGTTATGCTTTTGCTTTATGTTTTATGTTTCCCTGTGGTCCTATTGTATCTTTGTGTGTCACTGATTGTGTACAGGTGAAAAAAATCCGGTATTTTGTTTCACTTGAGAAGCACCAAGTTATTTATTCCAGCTCTCAGAACTGTACAAAGTGATATAAACTGGACTTTGAACTATATTTTTTACTTAGTTATTTTCTTATCAGCATTTTGAAGTCTCATTTTTAATGTTCCCTGTAGCCAGAACAGCCATTCTCTCCCTCAGAGCCTTGTTCTTTTCCCACAGGTCAACACCCTCAGCTCGCTTCTTTCACTGCTTTCTGTGTCTGATCCTGTACCTTGTCCTTCTGCCTGGCGTGTTCTTTGGACAGAACAATGCATGTGTTCCGGTAGCTGCTCCACTGCTTCACTTTCTCTTCACTCATGTCCAGCTCCCCTCCCTTTTCTTTATATTCTGTCAATTTATTTTGTGCATTCTTGGCCAGGATTTTTCAAATTAGGTGTTCTATTCTTCCGCTGATCTGTGAGTAGCAAGTGCAAGTAGATGAATTGGGGCCAGAAACAC
>KZ505764.1:397441-408043 GCA_002844005.1 Limosa lapponica baueri | reverse complement strand
CTTTGAGCAACCTGGTCTAGTGGGAGGTATCTCTGTCTGTGGCAGGGGGTTTGGAACTCGATGATCTTTAAGGTGCCTTCCAACAATTCTTTGATTCTATGATTTCCTCTTGATCATGCAGGTGCCTGAATTGCTCGTTCTAGCTTAATGTTGGGAAGTGTCTTTGTATTTGAGCCTAGGTTTCTCAGAACAAAGGCTCATGCATTGCAAATACTTCTAGACTCTTTTGGGCTGATGCTGTCAGCTTATTCTCTGCTAGTCCTGCTTGCATTCAGTAGAACCATTACTGGTTTCTTTTTGATACAGGTCTTGACAGGCTACTATGATCATAATTTGCTTTCTTTCAAACCTGAAACTTCCCAAAGGTTCATGTGCCATTTCTGTCTTTGTTACCATCTTGGGTAGATACACTCTTTTAGTTTTGTTTCAGTACTCAAGTGATAACACTTATTTAGAAATGTAAGTGCAGGGATGGTTTGTGCCTGGGTATGTGTATGCCTGCCTGCATGCAAAGAACATCTGAGACTGCATGTACCAGCCAGCACCCTTCATTCTTTGTGCATGTGGGTTTTTTTCCCCCCTCTGCTTTTATCAGTCTCTCAAACTGTAAATTCTTCAGAGCAAGGATGATGGCTCCTTATGCATTTGTAGAGCAGTGGGCATTCTATAAGTGCTATTGCAATAATACATATTAGAAGCATTTCTCCTCAGACTAAATGCCCTTAGAGGAGACAGTTCAATCAAAAATGCACTATTTGTCATCTCTGGAAGGTACCAGGACTCTCCAGTTCTGGATTTCTTGCTGAAATACCACTGGCAGCCCTTTCCCAACAGGCCTGCACAGTCCACGATACGCAGTTAGTTGCTCTGTGACAAAGTGGCACTGGCTTCTAGTGCCATAAATGCACCAGATGAGTGTACGAGCTTCACAGACCTAAAGCTGCCTACAATAAAAATCCAGTGCAAGTTTCCATGCACTTCTTATGTGATCATAAGAACTTTAATCTATTGTGTTAGCTCTAGGAGAGGAAAAAATCAAAAGTGCCATAGGAGAAATAGATAACCATGTAACTTTGTATCTTTCTGCTTTCTAATCCCCCACTCCTAGGGCTGCTGCCCCATCAAAAAAAAAAAAAAAGTGTAAAATTTTACCTGTCTCCTGATGTGACAGGGGTGAGAAACTATTGCTTTTTTTTTCCCCGGGTTTATTTTCAAAGTCACTTACAAGTTTAGGGTGCATATTTCTATGTTACCAAGGAGGAACTTGCCAAATTTCAGTGCTGTACTCCTGTTTGATTCTAATTCCCATTAATAGTGAAGTATGAAATCATTCTGTACTGCTTCACTTACTTTTTCCCCAATGAAATATATTTGGATGAGCTTATCTGTCTCTTATGCTAGCAAAGTGTAATTTTACTTATGTTTCTATCTTCATAATACAGCATGCAAGTATTTCAGTAGTCAGCTCCATTATCTGACAAGTTTTTTCTTAAAACTCTGGTTCACTGCTTGTATATGAAACTCAGCATCTGTATGTTTGGAGGGAATATTAAAATATTGTGGTGATATAAACTGAACATACTCTTCAAAAAATACGGTCTACTCATTTCTTACTCTGGATGAGTTCATACATTGCTGAATGGTCTGGACAAAGTACTTAACTTCTCTATGTCTCATTTTAACTTGTTCAGTAGAGATAAATTAGTTACCTATTTCATGGGGTTGTTAAAAAGACTAATAAATTATTTAGGCAGCACTTTAAGGCACTGATATAAGTAAGTGATGAGTAATAATGGTGAAAATATTCAGATGCACAAATGGCATTTGGACACTTAACAGCCATTTCTGCCTCTGAAAATTTTCCCCTGGCTATTGGTGGTAGTGATTTACTATAGCATGGGACCTGGGGGAAGCTACTTAACTTCTCTGCCAAATGGGAAGACTAATGATGCGCCTCAAAGACGTTTAATCTGCAAAAAGCTTTGAAATCCTCAGATGAGAGGGGCACTGTCAGTTGTTGTAAATCATCTGAGATTTTTTGAAAATGTTTCAGCGTGTGCTTCATCTTGCATGATAAGGATGCTTTCTCTTCCAAATATCAATTTTATTAATTAATTAACATATCCTATGCTATACTCTTGAGTTACTTGGCACAGAACTGGGCATGTGCTGAGGAAATGATCCACACTTGCCTTAGAAGTGACATTGATTTATTCTTCATGTTCTTCTTATATGACAGCTACCCACTCTAAGTTAAAGAAACTGCAGAGTCAAGCATTCTGGTACTCTTGTTTCAAGATGTTCAGATGAGAAAACCAAGCCAAACATCTGATTGGAATGGGATGCATTTCCTTTGAACTAGTCCAAACTTTTATTTTTCTAATGTTTTAACATAATTTTTTACTGAGTTTTTCTTTACAAATTTCCTTTAAAGTCCTTGTAGACTGACAATTTTTACATACCAAAAAATGCAAGTGTTCTATGTTTGGTTTCACAGAAAGCCTGTAAAGCAAAGTGACTGAAATCTCAACGAGAAAATATTTCTCTCAGACTTGAGCAGCTGTATGTGCCAAGGTCTTAGAAGGAAGTCAGAACAATGAAGCTTGATATTCAGATGTACTTTGAGTTTTATTTATCTATTTTTAAACTGTGAGGCCTGTTTAGTACTTCTCCAGAAATATTTTAAACCATGTAACGTCATGTAATACAGCTGTTTATCAACAGTCTGAATTTTGGAAAGAAAGAGAAAAAGCTTTTCTTTTTTGACTTCCTCCCCCCCCCATCCCCCCGATTAATTATATCCAGTCTCTTGACTCCAAGGTTGAAACATTGCTGTGTGTCCTTTTGATTGTTTAATCTATGGTAAATGTAAATATTACATTATAATAATATAAAATTATGTTCAGTGTTTCTGTGGAATTGCTGCTGTACCAAAATGGTCAGCAATTACCAAGTATCATTTCTGAAAAGGTAAATGATTGCTAAGTTCAAATAGCTCTAGTGCTTGGTCTTATTTAACATGGTTAGAGACATAATTATATCATATCATTAGAAACTGAATCCTCATGTCTATCCTGGGTTCTTGCCCAATCTGTCTGTAGGATGACTGAATGACTATTTGTGTATTGCTTAATTACAAAAATGTGGTGTTCTGATTCAATAGCAAATAACTGGAATTAGGTATGTTGACTTAACTAGTCTGGATGCATCACTTCAGAGGAGAATTTAAAGCAGATAATTTTGGATGTTTAGTAGATACAGCTCACAGAAGAGCATTTATGAAGGCAGTAGTACAAGTAATCTGGCCTGTGAATGCACATTGGACGGCATACAGACTAAATATAGACAAGCTAAGGAACTTTTTATTAGATTATCAGTGTCCATTAGATTGGCTACTGGGAAAAGGGTTTTGTAGAAAACAATAGTTTGTGCATATTGTATTGCTGTCTCTTCAAATGCATTTGCAAATGCTTTCCTGTGTTCGGCAGCTACTGATTGCTCTATGTGAATATATGCAGCAATAAGACATAATATATCCCATGAAACAATTGCTTGGGATAATTTGTTGGGGAGTTTCTCCCAGGAGAAGTCACGCTTAAATAACACAGCATAGGCTGTGTTAAATTACCAGTTTGCGGAATACATTAAAAAACCTAAAACAGTCTTCTTTCCTGTTGCATGAGAAATGACAGCACTGTTGTGAAGTTGTCCGAGCACCTGAGGGAGTGAGGAGAGTGGGGCTGGCTTTAAATTACCAAGTTGTCAGAATGGCAGAACTGTGATGTTACCTACTTCTAGTAACAGCTGTAAAAACCAACGGGATCCCCACTGTGTATAGCTAGTGGCTGTGGTGCTTGCGGTTTCTAAGGGACATGGAATTACTCATTTTCTGAGGCGCTATGAGTAGAACAGTCAGAGTGCAGCACTAGAAAGAATCTGCAAGATGATTACATATAATTGCCTTTGGGACTTCAAACAAAATAATAAATAACCAGGAGGCTGTGCTAGCTAGTTTTCTCAGTTACCAGCTATTAAACATTTTATGTTCTTCCAAGACTTTGCAAAAACTCTGTGTGCGTTCCCTCTTTCCACCATACACATATCCACATACTGGAAGTTTTTAGTCATCTTAAAGTGGACTTCGTATCCTATGCGCTTTGTATCCACTGCTTAGACCTAACACTTCACCCTCAGCACCCTGTCTTATGTGTGTTACTGCCCCTGGTAGGCAATAGGGGAGGCTGAACAACTTGAGAATTCCTCCCACCATTAAGAACCATGAATTGTTTTGTGGTTTGTGATCTATGAAGCTGTCACTCTATGTTTCTCATGCAAGATGCTGCACTTCAGAGGACAGATTTGTTACCCCTTGTGTCTCACGCCCTTTGCCAACAAACCTGCTGCTCTTCTCAGCTCTGTCTCTCTGACCCTTTCTAAGTAGGAGGAGTGAGTGCCTGCAGCCATAATTGTACATGACTCTCCCTTCCTGGTCTGTAGCAACTGTTTCAGGCCAAACGAGCAGCTGCGGAGCATTCCCTGGTTGTGTAGAGTGAATTGGGAACAACTGAATCGCTGAAAAGCGCAGAATTCAAAAATGACAACGTAAAGCAAAATTCAGCCACTGCCCCCTTTTTATAGTCTTGTAGATAAATAGATAAAGGGAAATATTTTGATCTCTGTGATGGTCAGTGTCACCTTGTGCTGTTACTGATTTACTTATGTAGAAGATAAAAATGGACTCAAGCTACCTGTGAAGTACAAGCAATGTTTTCCTACCAACAAGCTGATGGATGTTACCTCTATTTCAGTAGAGCCAGATTTTGTTTGCTGAAAAATTCTTGTATATACATGGCCTGGAAGTTGGAGAACCATATATCAGGACCGAAGGTGTTAATTAGAATTGTTATTTTTTTGACCAGCAAAAGGCCACCCGCTTTTTACTCTCGCAGATCTAAAATACATGCTCAAGAGTAACAGCTTTAAAAGAATTCAGCTCTTTACAAAGGTCTACTTAGCAATAATAAAAATATTGTTAGTCTGTGGACAAAAAAGAGATTGTATTCCTAACTACAATGGAAGTTAAAAGCAGTTGTTATGGCAACTATTGCAGTATCTTTATCAGTATTTCTATTCTAGTGTTTGGGAGAGGCAAAAATTTCTTTTGCTGAATTGCATGTGACTGATGGAATGGGAGAACAAGATGCTCCCTGTTGCCAAGTAGTAAGATGAGGATTCTTGTAATGCGTTTTAAGGTGACTTGCCCTTCTCCCAGGGGATAAGGAAGCAAGGGCTGCCCATAAAGGCAGACAGATTGCACACAGATAGACATAGAATCAGAGTGCTCTTGGTATCCAGAAGGTCTGGCTTAAAGTACAGCCAGATGGTTTCACATGGCAATCTTGGTAGCCAAATCTCTGTGTGCTGCACCCAGGGAAGTGTGATGTGTGTCATTTATTGAGTGTCTAGAGGTCTTATCCAAAAATCCGAGAAGAGTCGGACAGAAACAGTTGCCTGTGTGCTTAATGAGTAGTTTAAGAATATTCTGCAACAATGTTTGTATTGCCTCTGTGGATAGTCCTCCAAGTGCAGTACCTTGCAGTTGTGAAATTAGGTTTGCATTTGGATGTTTGTCTGCAGTTTACCTGCAAACTTGTGTGTACTTGTTTGGCTTCTAGATTTGACTTGGACTATTTTTTTTTCCTCAAGTTTGTCTTTCAATTGGTTGTTTCCTTTTACAGTTTTCAACTTTGTTTTACACTATTTTTGTGGTGGTTATTGCTGTAACAGCAGAGCACCTGGAAAGGTGGGAAAGGTGTTGTATAAACCATTGTTATTTTGCAGGCAACTATTGGCACATACCATGCCAGAGGGATTTCTGCTCAGCTTTTAAAAGCAAGGGTACTACAGGTGCTATTTCTGAGTGAAACACTGGACGTATGATGCAAGGTGGAAAAAGAACTAGGGTCAGCATCTGCATTGTGATGCATTTCTAGCTTTAGCATCAGGAGTTCAGCACTTGATGACTGGAGGAAGGACGGAAAATACCTAAGTTGCAGAGATTCAACAGATACATGAATATCAGCACATGCCGGCCTCATCATACATAGCCTCGTGCTGTCTTATGTCAGGAAGTTAACTTTAGGCAAGTGTAAGATGTCTGATCAGCCTTTTCTTCCTCTTCTCTTCTATATATTTTTCTGCACTTTCATTCTAAGTGGATAACTGCCTCTCTGCTAGGTTAAACATTAAGTCATCAACATCTACAATTGTGCTTTGCTTCTTCAGCTATGAGCTCCAAGGGACAGTTGTGGTAGCAGAAGAAAGTATTCTTGTTTAGTCTCTGACTTCCAAGTCTTATATTCTGTCTTTATGTAGATGAGAAGTTCTAGACCACTTCAAAGACATGTACATTACTTTAATACCACTTCTATAAAGATGATAAAACATTGACTATGTGTTTCTTTTACCATATACTATGTACTATTAGACTTCTCTGTTGGATCAAAGAACTAGAGAATAGTCTCTGATAATATACCCTACTTTGGGAGTCAAATGCAAAATTTTCCATGAATTACACTCACGAAACCCATTTTCTTGATTGTTTTGGAAGGCAAAAATGAGTTTTGGACTGCAAGCAAACCTTCTTGTTCATCCCATGGTAACAACATCCCTTTAATGAAAAGGAGAAAAGCTATGGCCAGATATACAGAACCTATAAGTAACGTACTGAAGAAGCTAGACAACTTAAAATGTTCATGTACATGATGGCTCTTTGGGCATAATGGGGGGAAAAAAGCAAAGTGCATTCTGAGCTGTAAAGTTTGACTTCATGAGTATGCTATAATTTTGAGCAGACTTTAATTCTCTTGTTCTTCAGTGTTTGAATAACTGTTAAGCACAAACTGATGTTCCTTTAGCCGGAGAGTCAGGACACAATTAATTAATTAAGGCTAACATGCTTCTTTGATCTGGAAAGTTCAATTGGTAAAGAAAATTGGAGAGCAAAATGTGCAGCACTATGTAATCATGCAAGGAAGAACCTGTAGTTGCATCCAAGGATTCCTGGGAGTTGCACCGTGGAGCAACCTGAGTCTGTGTCCCCATACCCTGTCCTGTTCCCTCTTCCTGCAGTCCCAGCCATGCCTGGATACAGAGGGAGTTGCTGACAGATTACACTCCTGCAGCTTCCTTCCAGCAGTCACACTGTCAAAAAGGCAAATTAGTGGTCATGATTGTAAGAGACTATTAAACTCTGACGCAGCTGATAATTTTAAAAATTTTCAGTGATATGTATGTATCAGAAAGTGCTCTGTGGGGAAGTGCGAGGTGTGACTTGTAAGCAAATCTGCTAGAAAATTCAATTTTCTTGCACCTCTGACTCACATGGTAATCTTTAATAGTCTGTTGATTCTGCAGTGCTCTTAACAATGCCAGACGTTGTATCAAGGTAAAAGAAAGGTATGGATCAATCGGCCGTAATTCAGTAAATAATCAAGAGTGAGGCTTTAATAACCATGTTCCCCTGGTAAGCATGTGACTCTTCAAGTGATCCCACAGAAATTGACATACAAGAAAAGATGATAGCTCTCTAGCTAATTTGATTATCTGATAATATTCATCTTTCACGAAAGGGCATGAGAATGTTTTCCATAAAGTAAATTATAGCTTCTGCAGACAATCTAAAGTCTAAGTGAATAGACAGGCTTCTGAAACTACATCAGTAAATTTTGACTTGTGTGAGCTTATGCATGATACACAATGTTCTTTTCAGATGATGAATGTTCTATGTGATTTAATCTCTCCTAGGAAACTTCACTCTAAGGATTTAATACCTGAAAGCATCACTTTTAAACAGCAGAATTATTTAAATTTGCCATCATTGACAGCAGTTATTGATTGTGAGACCAAGTAGGCAAAGTCACACTATGGAACAATACAGTGTTTTAAATATGAACTGTTTTAAGTCTAAAGTGTTATCTTGAATATTTCTGTCTCTCTGCTATCAAATTTGAGAGTACAGAGGCTTTTTCTCTAACTTTTTTGACTACTAAATACACAGATATCATAACAGTAGGCAATATATACACAGATTGGAAAAATGGAGGTGGCATGCATTGCGTTCAGCTGCAGGCAGAAGGGTTAGGAATCTAATATATAGCCAGCCAGTGTGGCTTCAAAGTAATTTAGTTTAAGTTTTGACTCAATTTTTTTTAGAATAGGAAAGTAAGATTAGAAAAGTGATACCTGCCAAAAATGTAAAGTTACTACTGATACTGGTTTTGTGGTTTGGGTTTTTTTTTCCCTTGTGTGATCTGTACCCAGGTAAAATGTGCTCAGTAGCAAAGTGTGTGAGGAACAGTAAAAATCCACGATTCAGTTCACTAACATGGTGATGATCTTTCTTCATCTCTTAATAAAACAAGCTCTTCCCAAATCTGACTAGGTATGTTCAGCATAAATACGTAGAGAACAAGATCTGCTTTGGAAAGTTGCTGTTCACAGGATAACTTTTAATTCTTGTCTTTGCGGCGCTTGTGTTGTACTTTTTCAACTGTTTAGAAAGGTATTCTCAGCATCCGATTTGGCTGGTAAGATCATTTTTGTGTAGGTTTGCAGTCCGTGTGTGAGTTCTGAACACCATTTAACTCGTGTATAAACAGGGGTTATTTGTGAAATTCAGCATGAGTCTTGCTTGAGGGGTACTTTGGGAATCCAGGCCAATTCCTCATAACGTGGACTTGATGCTCTTCCTCAAAGGCGATGTGTGTGTGCTAGCTTACACTAGGCCAGGATTCATGCCTGTTACTAGCACGTACTGGCACATATTTTCACATGCTAATGTGAGTGCACAGGTTGCAGAGTATTTTCATTCTAACGTTTGGCTCTGGATTTGAGTAAGAACTGCCCAGTGATCTTCAGGCTGTGAGAAGTAGCAGGAGCTTTCCATTTGTCATTTATCACTAGTTTTTCAAGAATATCTGTAGACATACTTGGGACATATTTTTCGTATCTCCTCTATAATTGTGAGCATTTCCAGAGCATTTGGAACTCAAGTGATAAAAGACTTACTCTTCGCTATATAGCTGAACAATGTCTAGGAGAGTATAGAAAATGATAAAATAATGGTAAATAACAAAAAATACAATACACAGAAAACCCTAATTAATAGAGGCCGAAGATAAAAATGTAGCCTTTGGTGGTTTGCTGTGAATTGAAATGTCATCTGCAGCAAAACATTCACAACTGTTGTGAGAACCGCTGTCTCATATGGGCACTTTAAATGCAGGTATTTAATTCGCTCGATTTTGGTTGGTTGGTTGGTTGTTGTTTTTTTTTCATAAAATGAACAGATCTTCCTGAGGTTACCTGGTAGTATGCCAGTTCTAGAGCAAGACAAGATGGGGAAATAAAACACTGAGATAGAAGTGATTTTAACAATGAGAGAAGTGAAGGGAACTATATTAGGCAAAATGATGAGCTGAAGCTTACGGTCTTCGTCATGTGCGCTGACAAGAGATTTCTCTTCACTCTGTGTCCTGGCTGCGGATTTATCAAGTTGCTGCATTTGGCCAGAGAGGTGCATTTTTATGTCCCCAAAAGCTGAGATATGAATGTCCCCATGGATTTAGCTGGAAAATCTGACTTCCCTTTTGTGGATAAACAAGTGAGCAAGAGCTTTCTGGATAGCCATGGACTTGGGTTATGGGACGTGCAAGTTTAGCTGCCAGAAGAGGTAGGATTTTGTAGAGCTTTCTAGTAGTAAGAAAGCATCAGTATTTTAAAAATTTTGTGTGCTATTGTTTATAAAGAATGCATACCACACACTGGAGGACCACTGACCGAGGATGTCAACAGGGTTTTAAAGGATGGACTCTGTCATGGTTTAGCCCCAGCCAGCAACTACCACACAGCCGCTCACTCGCTTCCCCCAGTTGGGATGAGAGAAAGAATTGGAAAAGTAAAAGTGAGAAAACTCATGGGTTGAGATAAAGACAGTTCAATAGGTAGAGCAAAAGCCATGCACGCAAACAAAGCAAAACAAGGAATTCATTCACTGCTTCCCATGGGCAGGCAGGTGCTCAGCCATCTCCAGGAAAGGAGGGCTCCATCACGCGTAACGGTTACTTGGGAAGACAAATGCCATCACTCTGAATGCCTCCTTCCTTCTTCCCTCAGCTTTATATGCTGAGCATGACATCATATGGTATGGAATATCCCATTGGTCAGTTGGGGTCAGCTCTTCCGGCTGTGTCTTCTCCCAACTTTTTGTGCACTCCAGCCTGCTTGCTGGCGGGGCAGTGTGAGGAGCAGAAAGGCCCTTGACTGCTTAGAAGCAACCAAAAACTTCAGTGCACCATCAACACTGCTCTCATCCTAAATCCAAAACGTAGCCCCACACCAGCTGCTAGCAAGAAAGTTAACTCCATCCCAGCTGAAAGCATGACACGTCTTCATACTTTCTTTTAGATCTCAGCAGTTGTCACCTTCTAAACTTGGGTTCACAGTTTCCTTAGAATCATTCTTCCTTTTAAAAGCTGAATGAAAATTGCATTTACCTCTAGCCTTCTGCAAGTAATATATATTTGTTGTTTTCATGACATA
>KZ505764.1:370725-384312 GCA_002844005.1 Limosa lapponica baueri | reverse complement strand
TGATCTTCTGATAGCTAGGATTACTTAGTAAGTCCTTTGTAGAAAAGGAAAAACTAGTTTTATGCTGTGCAGTTGGTAACAATGCACGAGGCTTTTCTGGCTATAGCTGCTGTCCTGAGTAATAAGTTAAAAGGACAATTCATTTAGAAATAAGCTGAATGCCTTTTTGAGAACTGTCAGGCATAAAAGAGTAAGTTCCAGAAATGCATGTTGGTGAGAGATGACTCACAGGTAAATGTTTTGGGAATTTCTTTTTCTCACTGTTGAAAGGGGATGCTGTTTATTAGTGTCTCTCCTGCGTATCCTCCTTCTGCCACGTACTGCCTACTCTCCTCCTTGGTAGCATTCAGAAAACTGCAAATGCAGAACCCACTATACCGAGTAGTCGCTGGCTACTTAGTGCTCTAACTGTGATACTCTAAAATTCGGAATAAGAAATTAAGATGTGTTTCTACACTATATAAGTTAACAGCAGCAACGATGACAACAAATCCTGCATTTCATACTTCCTTCTACTAGCAGGAGTGTTAGATACAGGTAAATGCTGTGTTTCTAAGCATCTCTGGTGTCTTGAGTGAGACCTGGCCTATGGAAAAGAATCCAAAGTTAATGCTCTGCACCAATGTTTTCTGCAGGGTAATTTTACCCTAACTGAAAAACAGAAATTTTTCCTTATACAGCCTTTCTTTTCATGGATTGTGCCATACAGTAGCTGCCTGTGTAGAGAAACAATATTATGATACAACTAGGAAAAAGATGGGAGTGCTGGACACGTAGGCTTTATTTGCATGTTTTACAAATACATTTTGTGAAAAGCTTAGAAAAGTTACCTTTTTCTCTTTCATTCTGGGATTACATATAAATGACTTCTGCAAACAAGTCAGGCTTGATTTATCTGCCTTGATCTAGGCTTGCTTCAAGATGTCTAAAGTAGAAGACAGAGAAAGGCAACAAAGATGCTTTAAAGTGGATGGACTATGCAGATGGTGGGGAATTACAAAATATACTAAAATATACTAAAATGACATAAAAATAGGACTTTGCATAGGATGTTAAATGACAATTTACAGTGGGATCTGACTTCAGTGATCCAAAGTATGAATACCAGTGTGAAACTGGTAAATTAACTTTCTAAGGAAAAAAGGATTGTTAGAGTTAGAAATTTGCAACAACTACTGTGATTTATGCAGGTATAGGAAACCTGTTGAACTCATTGTTGCAGGAATCGATGTTCAGTGGATGACCAGATGTTTTTAGTGGGCTGGGTTAATTTTAAGAGTGCTGATAAAACACCTTTTTACAGGCATGCTGAGATAATCATTCAGACAAATCAAACGTCGGTCTTCATGAAGACAGTACATTAGAGGTCAAGAAGGGAATCCTCTGGGTGTTACAGTGAACTGCTGGCTCAGAATAGAGCTCATTTCCATGAAACTGCAAGCATTGACCACTGCCTGAGGCAGTCTTCTAGATGAGGTAATTATCCTAGTTAATTAATTTTCTGATCTGTGATGTGGCAAATGGTGTATCCTGAGATTTTGTCTTTTTGTTTGGTTTTGAAGCAATCATCACTTCTGTTTATGTTGCTTTCTAAGGCTTGTTCTGCATTGTTTGTGCAAAACTCGTTAACGGTGTCTTCCCTCCCCCCTTTTGAGAGTGCACAAAATGCAATATTAGTTTGCTGATGAAAATCCATTCACAGCACGCACAGTATGAAGATCGTGCCTAAGAGCACTTACTGCCTTATTCATTCTCTTTTTCTCCTTATGGATGAAAATATTGTTCTAACAATAGCATACCTAGAAAATAATGTAAGGACGAAAAGGTCACATTATTTACCAGCCTTAGCTTAGGGGATTCCTAGTTATTCATCCTCAGCCAGACAAATAAGAAATTCCTTTCAGCACAATTAGATAACCCAAGATTTTTGTATTTTCCCTAGGAAAGATGAGATGTTTTCCCTGATATTTTAACAAATTCCGAAAGATTTATGGGTTTTAGATGAGAGAAAATATGCATTCCTATTTCTTTCTGAGAAGTGACTCTCGCTCAAATATAACTCCCTTGGAAAACAAAAATACTTAATGACAATTTTATTTATTGTGTGTGTGGTGTAGTCAATTAATCTAGGTTTTCTAATGAGTGCTCAATATAAAGGCTTCCTAACTCATTTTAACCCAGAAACTGAGCTGCTTGCATTGTCATTATACGCTTATGATAAACCAATCTCTAGAGACCAAGAAATAAATTGAGTGCCAACTGAAGAATATCAAGAAATGAATTTGCACGAGTATTTCAATCAATCTGCATATTCTAACATGGGAGTTTAAGTTAGGCTCTTCAGGTCTTTGGTCACAGTATCTAGTTATTGAAAATGGCTTTTTCCCTAGTAACCACACAAATTTGTTAGCTGATCATAATTGATACTGGGAAAGGAATGTCCTTGCAGCTGCAGCACAAACCTTGCACAGTTTGCTCAGACAATAATGGAATTAATCTATTTCTATGGGTATCGTCACTGTCAGGTTCAGGATACCAGACTTGATGGCCTGAATCATCTCACTCAATAACAAATCCTCTTTTCTTGTCACAGATATCATTATTGCATCCTAATTTAATTGCCTTCCAAGCAAGTATTTTTCTCAAGTATTTGCATCTTGGATTGTAGTGTGTTACCTGGTAGCCAAACCTTGCTTACATACATGTTATTCTTGTCTCTATTGGAATTGAAGATGCAACCCCTACTGATTTGATCAGGACAGAGTTTTGTTTTCATCTGGGAAGTTAGATATAATAAAAGATGTATGCTAAAGGTAAATTACTTCCATCCATCTTGCAGCTGAGGAGTGCAGAACCCAAGAAGTGATTGGTCCAGTGGTGCAAATGAGGGATGAAGAAGAGAGCTCAGATCTCCTGAAACCCAGCCACTTCGTTTGGTAAGTGTTGGTTATCAGTCAAGTTGTAGAAAACATTCTGGATTTGGGCATTTTTTTGCATGTCTGTCAGTATAAAGCCATGCAGTACCTTGTCAGCAGCAGCTGTCATCTGTGATTTTTAGATGGAGCCTATATGGACATCTGAAATTAGGAAAAATCAGGTGGAACTAGAACAAATAATTTCTTTGTAAATAAATGTGGTGTTTAAAATTACATGCTAAAATATGCAAATAGAGTATCTGTTTTGAAGGAAAAACATGGGTATGTGTTAACTTCCTTCTAAATTAATTCAGCACAAGTGTCTTTGGAGCTTAAATGTAGCCCTCAGGAGAGTAAATACTGCATAATGTGATATGCTGGAAAAGACTTGAAATGCACCCACTAAAAGCTCATTTTACTGCTGTGTTCACACAGAAACTTCCAAGCTGGCAAGTTCTACACCTAATTTGCAAAGATTAAAACTTGCTACTAGAAAGTCACTCCAAATAGAAGATTAAACTTACAGAATCATAGAATGGTTAGAGTTGGAAGGGACCTTAAATATTCAGCAATAACTGCAAGCAAATTTAATACCAGTTCTTAAAACACAGTATTATATAGTAATATTTGTATTTAATATTTTTTCTGCATGTGTTTTGCATATAAATTCTCATATTTAAGTTGAAGTCAAGTATTCAAAATGAGAAAGACTGAATGCTTTCAGATTTTTGTATTTCTAAATAATTCCATTCTGCATAAATGGGACTAAAGAATTTGTAGGCTTACAGTAAGATGTAGTTCAAGGAGTCTAATAACCAAATACTCTAATACCCTTGTTTTTAAAAAGTGATTAATATGACAAGAATGAATTGTCCCATGAATTAGGGACAACTTTACTAGAGAAAAAAATATGAAAACATTAACTATTGCTTTCTCATGTCTAAGCAGAACAATGGTTTGAGTTCCTTGTCCTCCAGCTGTAACACCTTGTGCAGTTTTCCAGTTAGTTTAAATATTAAGTACAGGCAAGCTAGGGTAATATTTGATCAAAGATGGGCAAAGACTAGCTAAGTATAGAAAAAAGTGCTGCTGAGGTACTGGACCCATACATCCACTCTGCACTGGGGCCGCTGGGGCTTGTGAAAGTGCTCTTTTGTGGTTGAGGTTTGAAATTGAACATTTGGCAATGCTGGTTATTTAAAAATCAGATAGCCTAACTAAAATTATGGGGCTTAACCTAGTCTGTTGGGTCAATTAATTGAATAATTAGGTTCTGTCTTTTTTTTATATTTCTCCTGCAGGACCAAAGTCTGTATTTCTTTTAGCAGGATCACAACCACTTTCTGTTCTAAGCTGCGAGGCGGATAGCACTGCATAATTATATAGCTGTATGGCAGTACAGCATGTCTTATGCTGCACATACATATTGAGTGTATTTGCGTCCTTTGGGGTTAGAAGTACAACATAAATTCAAATTCTTGATAAATTAATGATGCTGTTTTTCTACCCTGTGGCTCTCATAATGGAAGAATCTGAGAAAGATCATGGGGACAAATGTTCCCTTGGACGCACAGCTCTACTGAAATTAATCCCTCTTGTGCTGCGATGTCCTTGGCTAATGTATGGGTTGAAAACTAGGAGTGGACATTAGAAGGAAACTGTCTGCTGTTTAATGGTGTTAGCCTCCACTTCAGCAAGGGGGCACAGGAAATTGGTGCAGAGGTTCCCTGCTTACTTCACAGGCCTCCAGTTTAATCCTGCCACGCAGTCTGCACCCTGCATTCCCCTATTTGTTTGGGACGCGGTTGTGGGTAATGGTTCCCGCTAGCAGCAGTATTGCACATCCTTAATTTCATAAGATAAAGGCAGGTAAGAAGAATTCAGAATGACTGTCTGGCAGAGGCCAAAATCTGTAGGAGGAACAAGACGTAAACACTTTGAGTAATTTTGAGGTCTCGTCTTTCTTTGTATAGCTACATAGAATATTTATTTAATCTATCTATTATCTAATAACTATTTAAATGAGATCTGAATCACCCTGTTTATCTGTGGAATACTGTAACAACCGCGTAGTTCAATTGCTGGCTGTCTTCCCTTTCTTTCCAAAGCAATTCCTACTATGATATTTAGGAAATTATACATATGGTAACTACAACAACAAATTTTATTTACAGCTTCTCAGGATAGCATAAACCACCCCTCTGAAAGTTTCGGAACTGGAAGATTTCCTGTGGAAGCCTCCAGCAGTGACTAGAATCTCAATTCTTCATAGCATGTAAAAGCAGCGTTAGCATTGGAGGCAACATGACTACTGGTGGATATGGGTACAGAACAGCGCTGAGCGTAAGCTCCGCACAGCCTCTCCCTCCCATGAGGTCTGCAATGAGTCCCCATCCCTATAGATGCATAATCTTCTTACCTTCCTATGGCAACCACACTGGAAGCTGAATTACTTAAATTAACAGAGCTTGCTGTACTGAAAAGAATTCAACATGGAAGAGCCTTAAAAGCATTAATCTCTTCAGTTTTTATTTCTACCTCGTGTTCTTTCTTATACCTCTTTTTACACAGAGCCCTCACCTGTAATGTTTCTCACAACAAGAAATATTGACAGCATTGTCTGGTTAGAAGCATAAGAAACAGTCCCCATCCAACTAAATATAAACACGAAAATACTTCAAGATAAAGAGTAATTACAGAAAAACTTCCTCCCTTTGCCTCTGTTATACTGCTGAACGAGTCCTAACATGCTGTCTGTGTACTTTCTAGATGGCCTGCTGTCACCCAGGCGATGCTATGTAGAGACAAATTTCACTTGTGGGGCAGGTGTTACATCACAATTGCCTTTTTATCAGCAATAAACCTGAGAAACCAGACAAACTTCTTAAAAACAAACCAGTACACCCCCTCCAAAAAACCTGACTGCAGCATTTAGAATGCACTATTTCTTAGTACACAGAACAAATTTAATAGTATCAGATAGTCAGTTCAGAAGAGTATGGTTTCGGCCAAAAGCAGTGCCTTCTGAAAGATGTCCCAAGGAATTATCTTCCAGATGCACTGGCCTCCACCTCCTACGCCTCTGAGCCCCTTCTCTGTCACACAATGGAGCACCTAATGCAATCACTACGGCAGTTCTAAGGAAACCAGCTTCACTGAACACCTGAACAGTGACTGTCATGCAGGTGTCCTGCTAGCATTGGGTTCCACTGGGGAGCAGGCTGCTGCTACCAGCACGCTGCATGTGCACTTCCTCCTCACCTGCTGCAAACAGGATTAATTGTTTAATTAAAGGGAAAACTAACTGTGGTTAGTTTTTGCTTTAATAATGGCCATGATGCTGGAGCAGCTTCCTTGATATCATGTTTAAATTAGTATTTTAGTAAAATTCTGACCATTTTACTACCATGTAATTCTATCCCTTGTGCCTTGTGTAATTTCTGGAGATCACTTACTATTTCCCTATAAAGTCTAATTTTGTTCTGATTAAATAGAAAGTGGTGAGACTGACTGAACTAGGTGAACTGTCAAACACCTAGAAGATTTTCAGCATAAAAGTATTCCCAAAATAAGCATTTCCCTTAGAGAAGACTTGACAAGCAACCTGAACAATAACATTCTTGAACACTACCCAGTTGATGGGAGTCTTTTCAGGGCTAATTCACATAATTTGACATAATTACAGTTATAAACACTTGAAGAAGCCTTGGAAGGAAGAACATCTCTGAAGCCTGCATTTTATTGGGTCTCTTGCATTTGGCAGCTGTACAAAACTGTGGAGCATGGAAATTTGCTCAGATAGATCCTGATTATACAAACACATAATACAAGCTTTGAATGCTCAATGCAAGTTTGGTCTGTACAGAAAGAAACCACAAAGTCTCCCAAGGCCTCTGTCCAGTCAGCCAGCGTGATGGATAATGAAAACAGTTTGAGGGACTGGTGGTGGCCCCCTCCATATGAATGCCCATTAAAGCCCTATTTTGTCCACAAGATCATAGTGGATGTCTGAGTGTCTGACTCCAGTTGCCTACAATTGAAGGTAGCCACCTAACTTAAAATTTTAACACCAAAGTAAAAGATAAATTTAAAAAAAAGAAATCAAGTTTGAGTAAGTGTGTATATATATATATACACACACACATCTATACATGTTTATATACATACACACTTCTAATCAAAGATGCAAATTAAGAATTAAATAATTCTGTAATAGATCTACAGAAGCAAGGAGACCACTAGCAGAGGCTGACCCCTATTTTCTACTTTTGTCACATTCTCTCATCATTGCATTTCAACAATGTAAGGGAGGAGGAAAATGTTATCTGAAGAATACTGTCTCTAAAAAGCTGTACAGTCTTCTGTCAACCAGGCTGAAGTCCATGTCCCACCACAGACTATCACGGTGCCCCTCAGAATACAGTGTGCTTTGCAGAAAAATGAGAAAGCTTCCTCATTGAAATTTTAAAGATACATGTCTGGAATGCAGGGCAAATACTGATTTTTGTGCTGGTCAGGGAAATCTAGTTCAATTGGTTTATCCTGCTATGGTTGGTTAGTCTTGTTCCTATTCCCTTTCTGAGACAGTTCTCTACTTGCACTGCTACATTTTTACTTATCTATATCATCAGATATTCTTGTTGAATGGCTAGAGAATTCAGAGAGTCAAAGCATACTTGCAGCCAAAGAAAGGTGCTATAAAAAGCTATGGCCAGCATCTACATTTTAATTAACATTTCACAAATGTCAAGACTACATAAGCATCAATATTTACAGCTCTGCTTATTTTCAGTAGTTCTGCTCACTGCATAATACAGAAAATAAATACCAGAGCTTTAAAAGCATAATAAAAAAGACTATTTTCAGATAGACAGTTTCCAGTGCATTCACAGAAAAACATCCTTTCACCAGACTAAATGGGAGCATTTCAAATGGAGTTGATCAGTTGATCTTGGCAAGCCTTGATTACTCTCATTAGCTTTCTTCCAGCTTACAGAACGTACAACGGGCTGTGTACCGTGCTGTATGTTGAGAAATAATGTCATTTTAATTGCATTGGGTATTAACCAAATCCTTTTTGAACAGCAAGCTTTTAATCATTTCATTTGTCTCTTAATTTATCATAAGGAAACAACTAATTAGCTTTCACTTCTCCTGGGTAGACATTTCTTTGTAGAAGACTTAAGTACAGTCCATCGAGTCTAGTTTAATAGCACTGTACCTTCATTGGGGGATTGTATTTGGAACACAGAATGGAAATTCAGACATAAACCAAACCTAAAGTAGTTAAATGCCATTTTTGAAGCTTTTAATAGTTAACAATGCATTCTACTGCTGCCCCACAAATCAGATCTAACTAACTAACATCATTAGTATTTCAAAATAGCAGCAGTGTTCGGGAGTAGAAACCATCAACTGTCACCAAAGGGTTAGGTTATACAGAGCAATATTGACTAGGTGGACAGCATTAAAATGTTACTGAATTACATTTTAAATGTATTCAAATTTACATTTAAATACATTTAAATGTGCATTTAAATAAATATGTTAATTATACTTTTTTACTATGGTACTAAAAATTGAGTGCAGAGGTGGCCACAGCGAGGCCCCTCCTCTTGACAAGACTATCGTGAAAATTTGAGAGAAGATGTAATTAAAACTCTGCCCTTGAGCGGACTGAAAGTAAAAGCTGAGATGTCTTTCCGGGTTAGGAATTTAAGGTCTGCTGCTTAAGAGCTACTCTTTAAAGACAAACATCTGGATTACTTTCAAGTAAAAATACAAATTATGTTAATAGTGTGCTTTGCTGATTACTGTCCAGATGCTCTCTGCACTAAGATGCTAAACTGTATTACCAGTATCCTAAAATATACTGATCATGGCTGTTGAAGTCAAAGAAAGAAACTAATGAGTTGGCAGGAAAGATATTTGCAAACGCACATGGATGTTACAGAACAATTAAATGCAGAAATAAAATCACCTTAGTGGTGAGTCTCAGCCCATGGGCTGGAGTACCTAACTACATTTGTAGACGCAGAACTGCAGAGGAGCAATTATGAGCAGTCAAACTCTCACCAGCTAATAAATCTTTCCCAGGAGCTAAATCAGGTACTTGCTTTTGAAAGTATTGTAATTTGTTTTATTTATCAGGAGCAACTGACATGTCAGTACCTGACATGGTAAATTATCAATGTCTTAAGAATTCTTACCTTAGGAAAATCTTACCTTCCTTTGAAAGACCGAATTTGACTATTTTTAGCTTCCAACCTTTGGAGCCTGTTTTATCTTCAGGTTAACCTATGTCCCTCTGTGGAAACACTGATACGCTTTGAGTCACCTTGTCACTTCCTCTTAGCCAAACTGAACCGAGATCTCCATAAGCATTATATTGCAGAGCATGTTTTCTAGCCCCAGAACTTTTGTGGCTTCTTTGTATTTCTCCCTTGATTTCTAACTCAGTTATAAAGTGTGGACACCAGGCCTGGACTGAGTGTCCTACCAGCATTTCATCACTATGAAATCACTTCTCAACCTTTACTTGCACTTCTTTTTACATCTCTCTCACACTAACACACAAATAAAAGTATTCTCCTTTTTAAGTAAGGAACTGCAAAAGTAGCTCATGATGAGGCTGTTATCATCAGTGACCCACTACCCACTTTTTCTGAGTTGCTACTTCCAAAAAAACACCCAATAAAAATTTTTTCTGTTTCTTGTTCCTAAATAGGTTACTTTGCATTTGACTCTACTAAAAATCACATTTTTTTGAGATAGTTCTGTAACAGTACTCTACCTTAGAAACAAATAATTTATTGCGAACTCAGAAAATACGAGTTTTAAAACCTCCTGAGGTAGGTGACATTGGGATCAAATGTAAACATAGCTTCCTGCTCTGTGCAAAGAAACTAAGGATAAATCTGGTTCTGTTCTGTTAGTAAACAGATTACTCACACTTTGGATACGGAAACAGAGCTTTAGAAGTTTCTGAAATGTCCACTGAGTAAGAATTACCTGAGTAAACTGCCAGTAAAGCTTCATTCTCTTGGCTTTGGCATAATTGCATTCAATGAGCCTGGGCCTGCTGTTCACATCCACCAGGCATCTGTTGTCATCATCGTCGATAGTGGGACTCAGAACACCCACATGGAGCTGCTGATTGCTTGTGTAATAAACGTTCTGCAACAGGAAGCACAAACAAGATTTGTGGCCTCTAGACAGAAGCAGCACTTTTACCAATAAGCTAATGGCAAAGATAAATACGCTGAACAGCAGTAGGCTGACCCCGTAGTGGCTTTTAAATTATTTCCTTACATGCAGGAGGCAACACGACATTTTAAAAGTTGTTCTAAATTAACAATTAATTGTTGCCAAGAAGTAAATGTTGGTTAACTACTTAATAGGAAATACGCAAACAAAACTGATTGTTGTCTCATCATGTGCTTTTTTAGTTCTGTTTCCTATGGTCATGCACCATGCATCCTCAAAAAGCAAGATGTACACCCTCCAGCAGGAAGCGGGGATAGTTTGAGGATCGCCATCAACTCTGATGAGACTGTTTCATCTGAGGATAATACCTAACTGGAGAGGTAAGAAAGTGAGCAGCAGCACAGCAGTTCCGCAGGAAGGATCTCAATCTTTTATATGATGGACAGAAAGGGAAATTAAGGGTTTCTACAAACAAATCCTAAAAAACAAATTTGATGCAGCTAATCGGAATCCAGTGTATACAGTAAAAAGTTATTAACAGTTGGTGACAGATACACGGCAGGAAAGAGAACAGAATGGCCATTTTTCAGGCTATTTGTTTGCATTTTATTTTGTGTATGTCAATACACACAGAAACAAGAGACTGGAAAAAGGGACCAGACACTGGCTGCTCTGGGTTTGTAGCAAAGGAGTGCTCTCAGTGATTGCACTTATGACCGAAGGCATGAGACTGTTATATTACACCAATTCTTTCCACTCTGTTTGACTACAGACAGATACATGTGAGGTTTCTCCAGAAGAAAGAAAAAGAAGGGGAAGGAAGGTGAGCTTGCCAGAGTTGATAATGTGTCCTCTTGAAGGTAACAGGTTACTTACAAGCCCAGAAAGGTAAGACAGGACTATGCCAGGACTTTGCTAATCACAAACAGAATTTATTTTGCTAAAATCAGACCTTTTTCTTGAGAAGACTGTGAGAAAGATGAAATGGCAACATCATGCTTAAGAGTCTTAGCTGATAAGGGGACATGTAAAGCTTTGCCAACTCCAGTGGTATCAGAATCGCAACAGACAAGAGTTGGACAGAAGCACCAAATTAACACCCCTGTCATCTTACTGTATCCATTCTATATATCTGTAACAAAAGGGGAGCTGGAAATTACACTGTGTGTATTTGGGAATCTTTTCTGTTCCTGGAGACTGATGGTACTATCTCCTGGTATCTGTTCATTGGTGATGTTGTAGCTTATTTTATATGTGCATATTCTTATTTGTGAAAACTCTGATAAAATATTAATTACAAATAGGAGAGAAAGCAGAGAAAGAGAACAAACCAGGACTGAGGAGAGGTTTGGAAACTTCATGTAAAAAAACCAACTTTGAATGCTAAAATCAGTCAATGCAGGGATTATATACAGATCAAAACAAATGGTGGTATTTCAGTGCAAGGCTATGTCCTCTGCTTACCTTCCTGGAACACTGCCAGGGCAGATCCACAGCAGATGTAAACTGACATGGTTGCATAAAAGTTTCTGAAGTTGCCGTCACTGGTTTATACTAATCAAAGGTTGGACCCCTTCTTCAATTGCATTTTTTTCACCCCACAGAAATGCTAACAGAAATCTGAGCTGGCTGAACTGAGATGAGTCTAGGTTTTAAGAGTCTGAATAGAGAAAAGATGAATAGTTCAGTCATGCCTTATAGAAGAAAAGAGTAAATAAAAGGACCTAGCAGAGCACATTTCCAAAATGGTTGGTTATTACTGATTGAAGTAAACTGTAAGAACTGTGGAAAGACTAACAAGAGCCCCATCCCAACAGACTCCATCCGTGAGATAATTAACATTCCTGCAAACAAAACTGATGCTTCAGAAGACCAATAAACATTTAGAATGCACTTTCTAGACAGACCAACAGCAACTATTTTAGATAAGTTTAAGATCTTTCCAGATGCCTTTTTTGGAGGAGACTAAGGTAGTGATATAGCATCAAGATGATCTCTAATGGGGATTGTTAGGACACACTGACTCTACAGATGAATGTGTTGTTGCAGCTAGTTTGCTTCTTTCCTAAAATTAACAGTAGAAAAATGAGAACAAATTTGTCAGATATTTGCATTTTTTACTAATAGGAAGTGATTTGTTAATTCCATTTTTCAGCACATTGTCACCACAGAAGACATGGTAGAAGAAAATCAAGGGGTTTTGCATTTTTTTCTTTTCTTTTCTTAAAGATACATATCAGTCACTGAAAACAAATGAACAGAGAAGTGTTACACTTCTAGCACAGGGTTGCTTGTGCACACTCTAGCACAGGGTTGCTTGTGCAAAAGAAGCGGTGTACTGGCAAACCCTCAGGGCTGAGCTGGTTTTATTAGCTCAGTCTCCTCAGCCTTTCACAGAGTGGCCTGAAGGCTCCAGGTAATCTTTTCATCTTCCTGGATAAAGCGAGCACAATTCACACTGCAACTGCACCAGCTTTATTTTTTTAACGTCAAATCAGCAATGGTTCAGTCTGAGCATCTTTCTGGGCAGAAGCAGAATGATGGCTCTGGCTGGGGGAATTACCCAATTCTGTTTGTTGGCAAAACTGTACAGAAATAGAACAATCAAATGCAATTATGCTTAACAGAGATAATTAGCAGGTTGTTGCTTATCTTTAGAGAGCTCACCCTGCCTGCTAATATCACTTCATTTTTCATTGTGGACCAGTTTAGCAAAAGAAGTGTGAAATCTTGTATTGTCACCTAGAATTGGGAAAGGTACCTTCCAGCTTTTGAGCGGCATGCCAAAACAAGCTCAGACTGAAACACACTGTGGTAGTCCTTCTAATTAGCTTCTTTCCGGATGCTGCTTTGCTTATCCAGTAACAGGGATATTATTTAATTATTCTCTATATTAATTATTATAAATATTATAGTAACTTAATAATATCATATCTTATTTCAGAATTTAAAATATTGCACAACCTGGTTAATTTGACTATGACGTTTTCCTGATGGAGGTATCACAGCAAAAGGACATACCCTCTACAAAGTCTACTTGAGCAGCGTGCCAGCAAACCGCAAGGTAATGGTTTATGTTGCACTTAGACAGCAAAGTTTTCTTAAAACCTATGGAGAGTCCCTGGCTCCTTTCCCCCAGCCCGAGATGGAATGATTTTATTTTATTTTTTTTTTAAAGATGGTACACAAATTACCTTTCTGGAGTAGGCAGTAGGAGATAAACCAACTGAGCTACATGAACTGATCATTAAGTTTCAACCCCCCTGCCATGGGCAGGAACACATCCCAGTGGACCAAGTTGCTCAAAGCCCCATCCAGCCTGGTCTTGAACACTTCCAGGGATGGGGCATCCACAACTCCTCTGGGCAACCTGTTCTAGTATCTCACCACCCTCACAGTAAAGAATTTCTTTCTAGTATCTAATCTAAATCACCCCTCTTTCAACTTAAAACCATTACCCCTCATC
>KZ505764.1:349720-370715 GCA_002844005.1 Limosa lapponica baueri | reverse complement strand
CAGTAGGAGATAAACCAACTGAGCTACATGAACTGATCATTAAGTTTCAACCCCCCTGCCATGGGCAGGAACACATCCCACCCTCACAGTAAAGAATTTCTTTCTAGTATCTAATCTAAATCACCCCTCTTTCAACTTAAAACCATTACCCCTCATCCTATCACTACACTCCCTGATAAAGAGTCCCTAATATGGACTAGTAAGTCATTAGGGTAACTGAAAATTTTACTGAGAACTTGGACCTTTCATTTCTGTTACAACAGCAAATGTCACAGCAGTCCTTGTTCAGTAGCCAAACATTTGCTTAGGTCCACTGAAGTCAAGACACTTGCTGCATGCTGGTTAACAGCCTTCATTCAAAATTCCTTTGCACTTTCATTGAAGACACAGTCTTAGCGAAACACAACTACACATTCACATCACCATCACATCCATACTCCTTGAGGAGCTACTGAATTTCCACGGAAAAAAATATTGCTTGGATGCTGATACCAAAGCACATGATTAAAAAAACCCAGCTCCCTTATTCCATAACAAAATAAGCCTCCTTACATTTCATGAGTTTGTTCTAGCCCACAGCACTTTACCATCTATTTTTTTCAGCATAAGAGTAGTGATGCACAACGATGTCTCCTGGGCAACTGGAAGGGAGCACCTTTGTTCAGGAAATCAGTTATGTTTGACAAAAGGCACTTATCTTCACAAAAAGTGAAACTACAAGGGTTCAGCATTACTGTCAGTTAGGAACTCTGTAAAAAGTGTAGGCAGGATTTGTGATCTGCCAAGTGTCGGCGTCAACATGGGGCCTGAGCCTCAGGCACTGCCACATCTCCTTCAACCACACTCCCACCAGGTGCTCTTCAAGGGTGGCTGAGCACGTTCGCACACACTGACAGGCTGGCTCCAGAGGCTGCCTCTTGCAGCCTGCTTTCCCTGCCCTCACTACAGGTCCAGCTGCATTCAGTGTCCTCAAGAAACTTCCTCTGGGAGCCTGGGGCTCACAGCAGACTAAAGCGATGCCAAAAGAAGTTGTTCAGAACAAAACCTGGTGTTATTAATCTAAAGATTTGCAGAAAGCAAATGATTAAAGTAACAAAAGCTTCATACCTGAGTCTGAAGAAAAGTGTATCAGTTCCCTTCAAGGCTTGACATAGGTCTCTGCCAGAAGGCTTCCGTTTCAGTCTCTGTGTTCTTGAAGAAGAGCCTCATAACTCTTCACCTTCATAACTAATCTTCCTCTGGACAGTAAAAGGTGAGCTTTTTTGTGAACCATTTCCAATTTTTTGCAGAGCTGGTGAGAAAATTGGCCTGCAAATTTCCTTGTGCCTATAAAACTGCATCTTCCAACTAAAGGACCAATTATTTCCTAGCTTTTTTGGATTTATTTTCCTAGAGGTGTCCTTTCTAAGGCCATTGCTTCATTTCCTGTTTGCTCCACCTCATAATCTGATTATTCACATTAAGACAAAATATAAGACATGCAAAGTGAGACTGGCATGGCAGTAATAAAACTAGAAAAAAGGTCCATAAAATCTTCATAAGGTGAAAGAATGAGCTTTAGTAATGGCATATTTGTCATTTGTTCTAAACAACTTTTTTTAAGAACAAAATTTATTTGTCTTAAAAAGTCAGATAAAGGATGAAAACACAAACGAGTGGGAGTTGAGAGCTGCACAGCCTAGAACTCTGAAGAAATCTTCATAATGACTAGGAAATATTAGAGAAAATTTGGTGAACTAAGTATTTTTCCCACCTGCATTTCAGGTGAACTAATTTGCTGTGTGTTATTTTTTTCTATTTAATATTCTAAGCCTAATTTTTTCCAAAAATTTTCTTGACTATCAGGAAAATTTACAATACAATATTGCAATGGAAACAGAAGTTGTATAGAGTACTGCTACTCAGGCCAACTCCAGAATAAAGCAGAAGCAGCTTCACCATTTATTTGCCATTAGACCAAGCAGATAACTTCCTTCCTGGTGCTAAAGATCATCTGACAAGCTCTGGCTACCTTTGTTTACACAGGGGAAATCATGCTAAGCACAACTTGCAAAATCCTGTTAGCACTTCAGTTCCTTCAGGATGACAGCGAGGCTCAGCCTTGCCAGACAGAGCAGACCCAGAGCTTGGGACAGACTTCACTGGTAAAGTTCAACCAAGTCAGTCAGGACCTGGCAAACCGAAAGGTGTTGATCTTCATTCTAAAAAATTACCAACTCGATTGCTGTGGCGGGTTTCCTGTAGGGCTAGAATGATAATTTTGGTGGGATACTCACACCTTATGTGCTGTCTTGCACTGGTGCGGCACAGAACGCGTTCTAAATCTGCCATGAGAGCAATGAAGGCCCACGTAATTCACGCAGCTTTTTTTGCCCAGGGAAAATATTTCAAACACCTACATGAAATAAAATCTGCACAAAACCCCATGACGCTGTAGCGTACAAGGGAAAGTAAATGAGCTCTGCTTACTCAGACACAAATACGTGCCTTTGTCATCACAATGATGTGATGTAGTTTCATGAGAGGTTTGCCCTAAAAGGTCAAATTGTGATTCCCATAGCAATTAACACTGAAATTCCACTGACTTTAAGAGATTTTTGGCTCCAAGTTCATTATTAAACTTTGAAAAGCCACCAGAGCTGATAAAGACTTCAGGGCTGAAGTGGGTTGCCAGTTGCAGTGAATTATTCATAGGAGCTGGTTTATCATGTAGCAAAAAGTTACAGTAAGATGTTCAACTTAACACTAGATGATTATCTGAAGGATAAATTGCCAACTCCCCACTGGAAGTTTAAAGCAATACACACCAATTTTCAGGCTGAAAGCCATTTGTAATCCTTATGGCAATGTTCCCAGATGAAATCACGCTGGAGACTGGTACATGACTCTGCATTTATAATGAGCAAAGTTAATGCTCATCACCAGCACTATTTATTTGCTACCCTGCTTTTGGCATAGTAACTATCAGGGATAAGAAACCCGATTCACCACTACTTTATTCCATCTTTGAAGCGAATTTTTCTTCAAATTAATCCATGAAGTCACTTATCATCAGCAGTAATATATTACCATATTAGGTCCAAAGTCTGATGGCAGATTCATACTTGACTACAACTCCAGCTAAAGAGCACAGTCTGGTGGATTCCAGTAAATCCAGACTTACCTAACATTTCTGTTACTTGGCTGTTTATATACTTTTATTCCAGCATTTCTTGTTACATAAACACATCTGAAAGAAAGAACTTTCCAACCCTGATAAGAAAACTCTCTACAGAATCCAAGTTCATTATGAATAACACAAATAAATACATCACTAAGATAAAAATCAAGTATTCACGTAGGAAGTGACAGGAAAGAGAGGCTGTGTTGTTCTGTAGCCACAATCACCAGCATCACTGTGCCTTGTGCTGCCTCAAAAAACTGCTGAAGAAGTACAAGCATAAGAACACAGACTGGGAATTACCAAAAGTTACCCCTAAGCTATAGGTCAACTGTTACAAGATTCACGTTATTTTTCTGAGGTAGGTTTTCAGTGGTGCAGCCTGGTGACACAACTTTAAAATGATTATAACCATATTTTATCCATGTCGAGGATCTATCGCTATAGAAACTTGTCTTACTGATGAGCTGAGAAACAGCTAGTATACCAAGCGTAGCGACACCGTAATTTAGATTTAAATTGTAAAGTGTGTAAGAAGAAAACTACTCGCTATTTCACTTCAGTGTTTAGATTTGTATTTACTGAATTAACCCACCAGCATACTGATTATCTGACTTACTTACATACTTGCTCTTCTTCATGCCTATGCACTAATTAACTTCTGAACTCTAAAGCAACAATATTTGATAGCAATAAAGCCAAAGTGCTCAGAAACTTTAAATACTATAGTGTGATGCTATAAATACAACGTTAAAGTCACAAAAATCTTAACATATTATTTTAATAGAAAACAGAGAGGAACTCAATGCCAAACTTTTTAATTTAAATTCATGAACCTATATTGCAGTGGAATACCTAATTCTGCTGTTGCCTATTTGGGTATTCTGCTTTGGTTTTATTTAAAACAAGCAAAGAAAAATCATCTTGCTTAAGCTCGACTTTATAAAATGAATAGAACTGTCAACCGTTGTTTTCATATATGCTTTCAGTACTTAATTCCATAGTTTTCCTAATGCTGGTAACTACAGAATTAAGACCTGGATAAATTAAAATTTTACTTGATTCACTTCCTAAAGCTTCTCTTGGTTTTGCTCCTGTCTCTGTACAAGATCTCTACAACTCTTGTTTGTCTACAACAAAAATAAAAGGTGGTAAAAAAAAGTAAATCAGAACCATTCTGGCATAGACAACCGTGCCCTATTTTTAAACACCATGCTGTCACATGGCTCCTGTGACTGTCCTCTTTTTGGTCTCCCACTAATCCCGCTTTACCCTTCACAGTTTTCTTTGTGGATTCCTGCAGAACCCCATGTTTTTCTTACCCTGTTTTCTTCTCCTTAAACACATACCCACCTGCAAACAAACTCAGCCATTGTCCCCACGTGCTGATGCGCTGGTCCGTCCTTTACACCAGAATTGACTCCATCTGGCCGAATTAAAATCTGAGCAAGTTCATTGCCATCCGTGTATAAGCATTTGGTAGCTCAGCTTCAACAGGTTTAAAAGCAGATTTTTACCTTTTCACAGCTAGACCCAAGTGCTTCAGATTACTATGGGCATAGTCACAGCCAGGTAATCATGAGTTTCTGTAATGCACATCTTCATCTCAAACCTCTTCCAAAGTCATCACGTCTTGTTATGTACCCTTTTTTTTTTTTCCTGCAAAACTTCTCTAAAATACAGCTTTTCCACTCAAAGTTGACCCTTGCTGGCTTCCTCACTGATGTCATGCCCTCTTCAAATCCATCCTGAATGCTTCTGAAAAATTGGTTTTCAGGTTGCCTTTGAGGAAGGCAATATCCTTCCACTTGTTCTGTTTTCCATGCTGAAAAAACTGTTTGTCTTCACTTTCAAAGCCCTTCTTAGTCCTTCCTCTTTTTACTTATCAGCCTAGCAAGTACCAATAGGTTATCTTGGCTCCTAATTAGATCAGGATGCTAGCCTTCATTGGTCACATTTTACAAGCAAATATTCCTGGAAACTAGGGGAAGTAATGCTGGCATCTACCAAAGAACTTATCTTCCTCTGCACATTCCACAGAATTTCCCCCTTGCTCAGATGTCTCAAAAAAAAAAAAGAAAAAATAATATATCAAAACAATAATTTTGCTGATGAAGCTGGAACCTAAAGATCTGGTAGGACTTGCAGAATGTAAAACAGTGAAAGATGCTTCATACTGATTTTTAAAATCACCCCAGATTTTATGGGAAGGTGGGCTATCTGTCATTATATTTAGTCTAGGCTAGCAGAGTAGCTGAAGCCAACCTATAAAGAACTCAGTTAGAGACTTAGCTTCCAGTGGACTGTACACTGAAATTAACGTGCAAATTGAAGTAATAGCCTAGGACATCCCACAGTCTGTCACGACTCTCTGGCACCACTGACAGACCGCTTCCCACAGAGGGAAACTCTGAAGGTTTCACCTAGTCCTATGAGCAGTGTTTCCCGCAGCAGCAGTTTTAACCTCCCACTTGACCTCCTAACCTCTCAATTCGTGGTGTTAAATAATTATACTGTAAAAGTCTTATTATTAGTATTATTAAACTCGTGAATTAGTTAGGAATGCAATGTGGCGACCCATGAGATGAGCACCACTAGCTGTCTGGAGAACTATTAAATTTCTAACATAGTGACTAGTTAGAAAAACCTCTGCAGTGCAGCATAGGGCCTCAAAATAAACACCAAAACAAGAAAAAGAATTTTACTTTTTTTAAACGCAGAAGTGCAAGAGAAACTCAGTACAGATGTACAGCACTCACACAGGCAATTTTCTTCAGGTTTTAGTCTCTCACATGGCTTCAAGAATTGTCGTACAGCTGAGATTGTAACATATTGCCATCTGGGAACTCCATCTCAAAAGCTTATTACTTGCAGGTATATTGTGCTTTTCCATATACAGAACTTTTAGTGCTGCAATTTCAGTGGTAAGCCATTCTCTTACTAAGCTCTGCCACTTGAGCTACTCAGTGGATACTTGTGTAGTCCTTTCCCAGGTTAGAATTAGTCATTTTTCAAAGTCAAACCCTTACACTATTAAAGTTTGCAGAGGTTTTGCATCAGGTTTTCATGTCATATACAGTCTATAATTACAGGACAAGCAAATACTATATATGGCCTACTTTCACGCTCAGTGGCATTATTTTTAATAAACTACTCTATAACAAATTAAATCTCTGCCAGGTTTAGTAGCCACACATTTAGTATTTAAAAGAACCAGTGGTACTTTGTATTAATATGAGTAAATTTTCAGACATTTGATGTCTACGCTGTGATTTCCTTTTCTTAAATGACTGATGTGACTTAACAGAACTTCACAATAGTATATTAATGGAGGAGGAGCTAGTTTGAATGCTGCTGATGCACACATGATTGACAGCCACCAAAGAAAACAAAGAGTAGAGACCTCTACCACTTTTTGTTGGTCATTTCTGTCATCAACACTTGAGCTTTAACAGATGAGGGACTTTGGCATGGTTATTCAGTGGATAGGGATGATAGGGATAAAAAGTGCAGATCGGTGCACCTCTCAGTCCCAGGGAGAACAAAGTTACTCAGCATTCTCACCCTGGCACATTTGGTCATATTTCCCCTCTTAAACCAAGTTTTAACCAACCTCATTAAGCTGAGGAAAAGAATTTCTGATATCTTAAATGGACAGCATCAAAATCAAAGCAAATCCTTAAATACACTAGCGTACAAAAAGTAAAAATATTTTTTTGTAGCTGTAGAGGATGTATTTCAAGTGACAAAGTCTATCACTTCAACTGATTTGTTTCTATCTTTATTGTTGATCTCTCTGTAGAGACTGACAGAAGCTCATGAAATTTTATCCAACCCAATTGTATCCTGAAAAAATTTCGTTCCAAAATGTTTTTAAGCATTCCAAGGCAAGTGGAGAAATATATGTAGCTCAATAGAAATGGCACTTTTCCTGCCCACCAAACGTCTTGAAGTAGTGGCTCCACTCTTTGCAGCATGACAGCAGATGACACTCAGAGAAAAAAGTCAACATCTAGAATATAAATGAAGAGTCTGTATACTATGACCTCACACAAAAACTGTAGCTTCGATCCTGCCTGTTTTCATGAACAAATTGCAAAATTCACAAAGCTCCACAAAGAAAATCAAAATGTGTCTCAGGCTGGAATACTGTGCTGACATCCCAGAGATTCCTCCTTTCTTCTGGTCCCCAAGAAAAGGGCAAAGAAAAGCATCCCCTGATTCATTTTCATCAGTGAATGTACTTTTAGTACTAATGACATTTTTAAAGGAAAGATGGAAATGAGGAAGGACATTAGAAGTAACCATACACAAAGATTTTTTTTTACCATGAGCACTTGTGTCTTAAAAAGACTGTCTAGACTAGCAACAAATAAATAAACTAAGCTGTTCAAAAAGCAGAAAAGTGCTTTCATGTCAAGCAGGACATTAATGCCAATTCAACTGTCCTAGCTGTGAGGGAAGCCTTACTGTGCTTGTCTGAGTGAGCTTCATTTCTTCTACGACAAAGAACACTACCAACTTCATATTGTGCCCCTTGCACAAATTAGGCTCTAAACCTTGGCAAGAAATGAAACAGTAAATACTATGATATGCAAAGGCACATTGCTTAATTGTGCAAATAGAATGATGCCTCCCTCTCCCTGTTTTCATTCATTAGACCTTGATTTCTGTGGCCTTCAATCACTGTGAAGGCTCACATATAAAATTAGGCCTTACAGTAAGGTACCCCACAGGCCAAGTAGAAGAGACTCAGCTTTTCTCAATAACAGCTGATCAGGTGGATGAGGCAGCAAAGTAAAACCAGCAACTCTAAAATCAGGTTGTTTAAATGACCTTCAAGTACAACAGTGAATAGCTAAAATAGCTATGCTAAGCTTCAGGCTGCCGAGGTATCACTAGGCTCTGAGGCTAAGCTGCTTTCATCACAAAAGGCAGATTATGTCACAGATTTTCCCCTGCATTTTCTGCCTGTCTTAGGAGCCTTTATTTTATTATCTGAAGTAGATTATCCTATAACGTATCTGCAGAACACAGTTGAAAGAAAAAGGCTTCTGCCTTGCTGTTTAGATTTAATACAAAAACTAGGCACATCAGTCACTCATAATTAAAAGTCACTAAATATTTGCAAAATAAATAATACAGTTCTTTCAGTACTCTTTTAAGTAAATTCATTTTACAACATCCTTTTGATTGTTCTAAAACAACAGTTCCTATTGTTAACAGCCTCCTAATCTGTGTATAAATAAAAAGAATAAGAAGAATTATTACACTGTACAATAAACTATTTAGTGTTATGTACTATTTTGCACAGCGCAAATCTGCATCCCCACATGGGCCCTCTCCTCTAGCACCAGATCCTCCCTAGGAGTGCAGGGGTGGCAACACCCCAGTGGAGCAGGTGACCACAGATCTTGGGGTCTGCAGTCTCCTGCTGTGGGTTTTGGAAGCCTTACCCTTCTGTGCTAGACACGCGCTGGTTTCACGCTGCTTCAAGGCTCTTGGATTTCTCAGGTAAAGGGAGATTTCTCTTACACTGAACCTCTGCTGACAATAAGACTACTACATGGGAAAACGTATTTCACTGAGTGGGTTTCTCTGTATTGTACATATTATGTTGGTCTGTGACATAAATTAAGTGTAGCAAAACCACAAAAGAGTATTTGCAGAGCTAAATTTAACTCAAAGCCACATTAATTATACTTAGCTTTTCCCCCAAACAAAAACAGACTGGAGTAAAATGTCGGATTTTCAGTTGACAAACTGCTGGCCCAGATCATTCCTTGGTAGGCATCTGGAGGACAGAATACAACTAACTACAAGTTATTTCCTTTGGCATGCTCCTTTCAAAAAGCACTATTGTTATCCTGATAACCAGGATCACAGGAGAGCAATTTGTCAGGGAATCTCCAGTATAACTCACGCTGTGACTTCTACTTGTCAGACTCACTGTAGGAAAGAAACTTGGAGAGTTAAAAATTACACTACCGACTTCTTGGAAATTCCAGATGAAATCTCATGGTCTGCTTCAAGCCAACTGAGCCCTTTCCTTGTGAACCAAACCACACCGGCACTAAAAGCAGGTACCAGAAAATTTTATTCCTGCAACATTCAAAGAACAACTTGGGAGATGAATGAATGGGAAAGCTGAGGTGACAGGCTACATCCCCATCTGAGATACTGAATCAGACTAATGTACCTGATCCCGATACGGTGTCGAGCACAATCTGACCTGTTCTGATCTGACTGTAGAGATTTATTATAATTTTGTGCTTGTAGCCATTGAAGGGAAGAAAAATGTTTTGAAGACAGGGCAGAAAAACAATCTGAGTCCATGTGGACCCATCTGTTTTCGCATCAGACAAGTAAAAGCAACGTGTTTACATCACTGATCCAGCTTTTCAGCTTTTAGTTAACAAACCTGAATTAAAAAATGCAATCTGGGAAAAAAAGCGATCTGACTGCTTCAGAAATTCTTAAAAAAACTCCAAATTCATAGTTACTAGCAAGAAAGGGGTTAAACTTGATGAGATGTTTACATCAATCCAACAGGTGAAAGGACATAGTGTCATGACTGTATTGGACACATATAAATAACAATATGATTAGTCAGTCATTGTCATAATTCTGTCCAGCAAAACTATGTAATTATATGGTGCTTATGTAATGCTGACATCACACAACATTCTGAAGTCAGTTGGTACCCACTATATGCCCATATTGTGAAAACACTCTGCAGGCACATTATAACAAAGGAAACCTTTTTATCACAATGTACTACACTAAAAAGTGGTATTTAATAATTTCTATTTGAACAATGGAAGATTTTCTCATTTGAACATATTTGAGGACAAATGAAAAATTTAAGGATTTGGTTATGTGTTAATATAAAATAGATTTGACTAAAACCCAAAGCCAACCTGAAATTCACAGCTCTGACTTACCGTCATTGGCATGATTTCCTTCTTGCCTACTGAGGTCTGTCCCTGCCCTTTGGTGACAGACCTCCATTCTAAATGCAAAGCAGCATTATCTATAAAAATTCCAGGTTTAATGTGTAACCTGTCTCAGTTTTCTCAAGTTTTTTATTCAAACTTCATGTTATTTTAACAAAACTTGGGAGTTCGTAAGTGATACTGCTATTTTTTCCTTCCAAAATCGATGCCATTAGTGAGTCAGTCAATGTAGACCTCACAATGTTAAGGCTAATTTCAGAGTTCGAAAGCACTAAAAATAAACACGGAATGGAATATGAATGCTGAATTAATCATTACATCTTTAACATAGCAAGAGCAACAAAGCTCCAATGTTCGCAATCAGTGCAGTTCCCTGCTAAACAAATACAAAGTTAATATTGCAGGAACATCTGAATGACTTAAATGCATTCATCAGCTGTTTCACTTGATTGCTCTAAGCCTTTATGGACAGCCAGCTGAGCAGATAGGCTTGGCATAGCAGAGCTATCCCTGTTGAATTTGTTTAATCACACTTTCAAAGAAAAAAAAAAAAGGAAGACAAATTCCTAAAGACATTTTTAAGCAACTATTTTTAAAGCTATAAGGTTATTTACGTTACAGAAACATGTAAAAAGTTTACCAATTCCTTTAAAGGCATATCATTGTTCTTTTACTGTAACATTCAGTGTCATTTCTGTACATTCTAAGTTGAATCAAAATTCAGAGTACTAGCTGTGATTGCCACTTAGCTGACATTAGTAGATTTAAGAGCCAAAGAGGACAAAGAGGACCATTAGGTTTTTTTACTTTGATCTTCCATATGCTATGGGCTATATACTTCCACCTGCTTACCTCTAAGTCCAATAACTTGTAGCACATTATAGTTTCCAGAATAGCGTCAGCTTTGATGACTTCAAAAGTTACTGTCACTGCTTCTTATGATGGCTATTCATCTGCCCTGATATGCATATGCACCTTATTCCTAATTTGTATCCAACTGGCTTTAATTTCTACTCATTGGTTCTTGAAACAATGCTAAATTAAAGTCTCTAGTATCCCATATTTTCTTTTTGGGAAAATACCTCTACTGTGTACTGTAACTATAACCAGGTTTAGATTGAGCTCAACTCTTGCTAAGAGCTAGTTTGATTGCTGATTTCAAATTAATTATCTGACAAACATAGCTCTTCCTTGGCTTATACATCAATGCAATATTTTTTTTCAGAGTTACTCATAAATATTCAATCAAGACTTTATGTGAACAAATAATTTCTGATATTCTCTCTGCTTCCTGATTGGAAAAATGATGGTTAATGAACAAGAGAAAAAAAATCCCTTGTTCACAGAGACACACTGTGGATACAATCATTCTATAAACATTTCTGCAAATAATCCTGCTCTGCAAGTGGTGAACAATACCAGAGAGGAGCTAAGCTGAAACTGAATTGTTGATCAGAATTTGAATGAATGCTGTGAAAGTAATATGGCTCAGGTAATTACAGAGGGAGTTAAATATGCTTTCATGGGGACTGAATTTGGTCCATGAATTCGAAACAAGCCAGTGGATGACTTCAGTTAATGGAATGACATAATAAAATTATCAATAAAACTAAAGAAATTATAAAGTGAATCTTCCATCTACTGTATCAACTACCTTCTCTAAGAATTAATCACATACTCTCAAGAATTTGAGAAACAAAAATATGACCTTCAGAACTTTAACACTGATGAAGTAACTAATGTGTTAGTATAATATCAATCAAAAGAATGTTTAAATTGATGACCATCCGACAATTACTACAACATCCATCTCCAAGTGCTATACATGTGTTCCAATAACTATGTTGGTTTTATGCTGAATTTATATTGTAAGCGACAATCGGTTTTAAAAACTGCTGATTGAAATGCCAATTTGCAATGAGAAGAGACATCTTCAAAATATGAGTAACTCTAGTAATTGCTACATAATATGCAACTCTATCTATTTCAAATTAATGCACTTACAAAATGTGAAATGGTCAAATAGTATTAGATTATGAGACACTGCAGGTACCCAACACAGCTGTTTTATTTCTTCAAAAGCATTAATTAAAAACATTTTCAACTTAGCAAAGGAAAGCCCTGTCCTTCTTTTTTGATTGTACTACGTATTTTTGAGATGAAAGTCAACCGAACTATGGAAATTTTTACACCTGTTCCACCTGGCAGAGAAAGACTGTTAATAGAAAATGGGAAGTTAATTTCAGTTTTAAAACTGAACTCAACTCAACACTAAAGTAGCACATGGAATATCAGGGTACTGTGAGTGTGTGGTCTCGGGATAGCCACTGAATGCATTTGTGTTATGAGAAAAAAAATACATGGACACTTGTGAAGCATCACTGAAATGCTTAAGATATAACCAAATAGGGTGGAGCACACTCTTCAGCAGTCACATCAGGTCCAAGGCCAGAGACAGCCACCGCTTTGACGTGTGGACAGGAGGTATGGCTTCTCGCAGTTCTCAACTGTTATGCTATTGACAACAATGCTCTAGTACAGACAAGACCTAAGAGGAGTTATTCTGGCTGGACATGAAAAGCCACCTCTAGGTGGGGTAAAGTCGGCTCCACCTTGGGGAAGGCAGAGCGTACTGTACCTATGGGCTGTTAACGAGCTCCCCAGGCTGGGTGTTCTGCGAGACCCTGCTGGGTGCCAGCACCACGCAGCGTAGCACAGGTGTGCTGTCCCAAGGCCCACACTTCTCTGTTGAAGAGATCATGAGGTGTTTACAGCCTTGGTAACAACACGGCTGATGGCCTCAAGCCAGTGAATACTACTTCACCCAAGCTGAGGTAGAAGCCATGTTCCTTTCTGAAGATATCTGGTCCCTCTGCTGTACTCCTTTATTGCTTTCAGAGGGTCTAGCACCCGTGGTGAGGGAACAACACTCCTCACTCCTTACAAGTACTGCTCATTTGCAAAGTGCTCGAGTGAGAGGTCTCTGAGTGGGACAATTGTAGGCTCCAGGATCAGGGTGTTAGCCAACCATTGCAAAAGTAGCCTCAAAACACAACAGCCAGTATATTTTGGGGTTGTTAGCTCCAAAGCCCTTTGGCACCAGCTCACCGGGTGTATGTAATAGACTATTGTAAGCCTGTACCCCTGAACTGAACCAAGTCTGAAAGGCAGCGTTACCTTTAATTGGCTTTGTGTTCAATGGGAAAAGCACAGAATCTGAATCCAAAATCCAGTGCCAGGCTTATCATTTAGAAGCTCAGCAGTATTTCACCATCATGTTTTCAAATATTTTTATGTTTTACCTTGTTGAAATCCTTTTGGCCAAAAATATCCATACAAAAAAAACCATAGTCTAACACAAGAAAAAAAACATGCCTGGAAATGTATGTGCATTTTTATTTCCCAGATGAGAAAAGTTTTGAACTATTGTATAATATTCAACCTAACAACTCTAATCTCTTCTAAATTAAAACACTACATGAGAGCTTGAAATGCTCTGATAATTTTAAATTCTTAGGCACAGAACTTGCTCACAACAGCTTGTTTCAATTACATTTTCAATGCAGTTTTTTTTACTACAGATATTCTGGGAAAATTGCCTTACAAATGTGAACTAGGGAGGAAAGTTCTTACAGTGACCATCACAAGCCAAGTAACCACAATCTGAATCCTATAAAATGCAAAGAAAAAAAGATGTTAACTTAAGGTAGCTTAAACCCCAACTCCTTTGATATTCCACTTACCCTCTTTTCCTGCATCTATTTAACAAACAATTTTACATCTATCTAACATCTATTTCCTCATCTATTTAACAAAACGCTGAATAGTTTCCAAGTCAAACTACAGAGACAGCAGATAAAAGTCCCTCTCCTCCTGTATCAATAACAGACATGTGAACAGTAGACAAGATAACCAAGAAAGACTATAATGATAGTCATATAGAAAGGCAATAGAATTCAAGATGAAGAGGATAAGCCAAGGGGCTGAGAGGCAAATGCAAAAATTAAAGCAATGCAGAAAATACGCAAGGTAATGAGAACATGATGCACAAAACAGGAAGTGGAAATACTTCATAAATGATTTTAAAAATTCTGGGAAGTATCTTTTGTAATGCACAGCAATATTAACTAAACAAATTTTCTTAAAAAAAAAACAACACAAAACCCCCCAACAAACTGAAGAACCCCCAGATCTGTGACCTGTATGTGATAGAGGAGAACAGAGGTGTTAATTTACTAATCTTATTGTGTCTGTGCATGAGCATTCTTTGTGGTCCCCAGCATACTTCACTGGGCACTCCACAAGTTGGCTTACTACTATTTTTTGCTGAGATGATGCATTATTCTTTCCTGCAGTAATGCGATGAAAGCTAACTTTATCAAGTCTAGGTAAATTACATCTGAATTTTTGCTAGGTGAAGTTTCCATTATCTCTATGGAAATTCTGCTTTACTAGGCAGAAGCTTTCTAACTGAATGTCTTTGATAGCACTTTCCGAGTACTCTTCTGACATTACTTGTGATCAGCATTTGCAATCTTTCCTCCCATTAAAGGTCAGCTTACGCTTCTGTATCTTTCCAGCACATCTTGTGATGTATGTAAAATTGCCCCAGTATCTCTATTGTAAAATATTAAATAGTACAGCTATCTTAAAAGAACCTTTATCCATTCTTCAAGATTAGCATTTCCTTTTGATTTAGAAGAATGGATGATTGAACAGATAATGGCATATTACGGACAACTGATTTTATTCCTGTTGTATTTTGGTTTATTTGCTTTTTCAAACACACGTCATCTGTGGCACTGGCCAAGTTACCTTTGACTCTTCTGCTGCATCTATCTGCATAAAACAAGCAGTCATTTCTCAGTCAGAAAAATGTTTATCGATTAGCCATTAGTAATTAAAAAAGACCTTTGTTGTCTTGGAGCCTTCTTGGCTCTAAGTTTTCAATTAATTCAAGTTCTTAATGTTCTTCCTTCTGGTCCTATATATTCACAGCACTCAAAAGAATTGAATTACTTTTTGAATTCTTGCTTTTTAACTGCAGTTCAGGTCCTGGAACCTGAACGTCAAGATTAGTGCTTTAGCCAGATCACTGATTTCACCTTATAGTTCTATAGTAATATTTTCCTTTTTCATTATTCAGGCTCACCTTCAGCAGTGATCCTGTATGCTAGGCAAGAATATAGATTTCAAAAGCATCTAAGGCGTCTGTAAGTCTTTTAATTCTAGGCCATCCTATCGAAACAAAGAAAAAATTTCTTCAAAACAAAACCATTTCTCCCAGAGTACCTAAATGCTATACGCTCCTAAATGAGAAAATCAATGTTACTCATAGGAAAAAAATGATAGCTTTTCAAGTATTTCATTTCACTATGGTTGGAGTTTCAATTCCAAGTGATCAGTTCTCTCAATTCTCACAGGCACACACAATGTTTTTACACTACATAGTTTCAAACACAAAAATAAATAAGCAGCAATATCCATTCAGTTATTTCCAAATTGAGGGATGCAGAAGATATTTCCTCTGATCCAGAATAATGCAGTTCTACAGCTTTTTCTTTTGTTTTTTATCAGTGAAGTGGAACACACAAAAGATCTCTTCTATCCTACGTCTGAAACCTGAAGGAGGACCTCTTGGGCTTACTCTTTTGAATTCAAGTGTCTTTTACCCCGTGAACGGAGAATGAAGTTCATGGTGTCTGATACTTTCATAAAATGAAGAGACAGGTTAGTCTCTGGTCCTACAATCATAAAGACCAACGGTCAGTTAAAAAAGTAGTCTACAAATCACTCATGAGTCTGTGCTCAGACAATGGGCCTAGTGATCAGATACACGTAGTTTACAAGCTAATAATTCAACACCACTGATCTTCACCTGTGAATGAACGACTCTCTTCAATTTAAGAGAATGTCTCCTACTGAATTTCAATGAGGTAAGCAATACAGAAGACTGGGTAACTGGTCATATATCTGTGTCAACAGAAAGCCTCTTCAGTCAAACCACAGCAACTACAGAAATAATTTAATCATAGCAAATGGTTCAGTACAAAATTTGCACCAAAACTAGAAACCAGATTAACAGATTCTCTCTGTGAAACTTTGCACTGAAGTAAATAATGAGAACTTGGCCAGAATCAAACTTAAGGAAAAAGACTGAAAAAAGAAAATAATATATATTACAGTCTCCATCCACAACACATCCCCAAGAAGAAAGCGTTGTACTGCCTGTGGTACACCAAGGAAGGGCTGGTTGTTTTTGGAAGCCTTTGAAACATCTCTAGCTCCCTGATGCACCTGCCATGTATTCCAAAGAGGTTGCAGCTTTGAAAAAGTGTTCATTGGATTTAGCTTCTCAGAGGGACATCAGAAAAACTCTCTATTTTGAAAGGGATTGCAACAAACTAACACCAGATTTTGCTTCCATTGCAAACAAGGTCACAGTTTCTATTAACTTTACTATGATCAAAATTACGATTTATGAACTGAAAGAAATTAACAGAAATATAAATAGCCTCAATAAACTACTCAGCAGGAATGTGTTACTTAAGACATTAATTGCCATAGCAAGCAGGCCCTTTACAGAATATATTTAAAATAAAAATTAGAATTCATTAATGCTTATAACCATCCTTGCTAGGCAGTTTCCTATACTCTGTAACTTTATCTTCTGTTACTTGGACCTTTTCTGAACTGAGCAGTCTAGATTAAAAGAGAATAGCTATTCTAGTTCCAGAAGCATTTACTGCAGAAATACTCTTGTTCCCAGAAAGCAGATTGTATGGACATAAAGTTAGGACTAGTAAAGTTAGATGCAGTGCTCAGATCGTTCCACAAGACTTAGTGAAAAAGGCAAAGGGAACGAGGAGCCCGAGTCTGGGGTGGGTCAAACACGGCCTCTGGCAGGAGGTGAGGAGAAGCACAGACCCCTCTGCAGGACGTGATCTGCAGTGTCTGCGAGGAAAAAGGCTGCACTGCTGCCAGAAGCTCAGGCAGCCACACTACAAACCGTACTGGGCTTAATGCAGCACCCAGCACAGTCTGAACTGCTCGCCAAAGCCAGGGGTGACTGGTGTCTGCTCTCCTGTAAGGATCACGCTGGCCAGTGAAGCTGCAGCTCTCAATGCAGCCGCTTCACTTTGTATGAATAGCCATGTACTCACTGTGGGTCTACAAAGAGAGGAATGGCTGCTCTCTCTACCACACCCTGTGACTTCTCACTGCCAAGAATCTGGACCAAGATGTAACTGAATGTTTTGTACAGTTCATTTTCTGTATAGCCTCTGTGTGACTCTGCATACATAAAATAATTATTATAAACCAGGTAATTGCTAACTTCAGACCAATGCCTCAGCAGGTCCTTAGAAAGAAATGGTACTACCCAGAGCAGGTGTCACATCAGACTGTCTTAGATGATTAGTGTGTCTAACACTTACCTTGAAGACAAACATGAACATGAACCCTGAATTTGCATGTGACTGACAGCTGTTAAAACAGCTGCTGTGCTTTTTATTGCTTAAAAAGACTCCCTGAAAGTGTTCATTGTAGACATCTCACCTTCAGGGCAGAGATTTTTCAAGTTTGAAGGCTCAACCAGTGATCCACATTGGCAGGTTTTGTTCTGTTCTTCCTTATTGCCCGAGAACCACTGAAATGTGCTTGTATGAGCGGCTGCTGGATGTGGGGCCTCCTGTTTAACTACTGTCTTGCACAGAGCCTCGGGTAGCGATGCTTATGTGTTTTATACACACACACTTAAGAACAGGGCCCTACTTCTAAATAACAAAAGATGTCTTCTTTTCGGAAATGCATATAATTTCTTAGAATGCTGTATTTTTGGCCTAGAATAATTACAATTTCACTATAAGTTTAATTTTCAGCTGTGGAAGGAAAAGTATAAGTATTCATCCATAAGCCAGGCTCAGGAACTGAGTCATCGCAGCTATACGCTGTTCTTTAACTTGAGAAGCTTCTTTATCTAAAACTTTTCAGGACAGCAATATTGTGGTGCTCTGTTGGCAGCAGAATCAATACTGCCAAGGAAAAGCAGCTGCAGTATTCAGTATTTGCATTATTTATTTTTTTTAAAGCAAATGGAAAGGTGTCAAGGAAGGCCTAACCTGTAGTAAAGGATACAATCACATGCTATCTGTTACTTTCTCCTTATAAAATTGTATATAATGCTTCTTGGTCAGCATACTTCACATGCACAGAAAGCCACTCCTAAGGGGATTACTGTTTCTGCTTCCAAATGCCCTTAACACTCCTTCTGACAAAGCACATGGTTCTTCTCCCAGATCTCCTGGTATTGACGATTGTCCAATACAATGCGAATTTCATTAGGCAGCGGAATATAAAGAAAATTTTTAACATTGGAACAGACTTATTAAAATTAAGCCTCTATTAAAACTCCATTTTGAGATGTTTATATTTGTAATGTTTCAATAGCCTGAAGATCAAACTAACTGCTCTTGAGATGTCTAAATTATTCATTTAAAATAAACTGACAAATTTATTTTTCTTTTCTTTTTTTTTAAATTATTTGCAAAGCTGTTTTAATTCTTTTGATAATTTTTTGTTGAACATCTCTGAATTGTTCCCTCTCCTAGGTTTTAGAAATTGGACTAATGACGGTGGTTGTGATCAACACTGTTTTTTTTTTTTACCGGAATATAAATGCTTTCAGTGATAGCTATTTTTACTCATATAAATTCTTGTTTACAAATTAACACATATCGGTGTATGAACAACCACCACGCTAAGAAATTACATTGAAGAAAAAGTAGTTTTTACAAAAATATACATGAATGACATTTTAAAAGGAGCACTTGTGAATCATACAAAGCATTTTTAGAAGTTCATGGGAGTTGTGTAACCACTTTTTCCAGTACTTCACACACTGTGCTCAGAATACAACATAAAGCTTTCAGGTCAGAGTCTCATACATTGTAAACTGGCACAGCTCTACTTGTTGGCATGACTTCCTTTCATTGCCTTCAGTGGAGATGCAATAATTCATACCAGATAGAGCTGTAGGCATCAGTTTCTGAGGGTCAGTTCTGCAATCTCTTGCAAGAATATGAAAAGATATGAACGGGTGTCCCTTCTGACCTGCATTTCTTTTCTAGTAATTCTCCCAATCTAGTCTTCTGACCCTGGTCCTCAACTTGAATTCCTCAAAATCTAACTGGTTTTTATCGACTTTCATACCCCTGGATAAGCTTCATGGTTTAACTACTTATAAATTGAGAAATATATAAGCCAGAAACTATTGAACAAGGGAACACAGAACTGCCCATTATCCCCTCAATCACAAGCACTTTTCAAGGAAAATCTGTACTTAAACTATCACTTCATTGACTGATGGTACTTGTTTATTATACAATAGTTATAAAGTCTCTAATAACATGGTGTTTCATTCTCAGTGAAGAATCTTCCAAATTATCACTCGGGAGTAGTTTTCATGCAACTGACACAATGTCATCAGTCTGCCTTCAAGATTACAGGCCTGGTTGAACAGCAGTCTTAAACACCACCAAACATCCAGGCTCAGGTGGTTCCAGAATTAGGAAGAGAACGCAATCAGGCCGGGGGCATGTACTTACTGCAGCTACAAGCAACCATCTTTTACACTGAAAATGGGGGCACTGCTGGAAATGGAACTTTTAAAGCCTAAAAATATAACCAAATTATAGCTTTGCTTCAACAAGTTCAAGAATTAAAACAGTACCTTCACCCTTTTCTGCATGAACCACTTTAAAAAAAAAAAAAGAACAGCAAAAACCGCACCACCTCACGTGAACTTCATGTTTTGTACTGTTTTGCTAATATTATTCTTCTGTCTTCCCTTCTTTCCTTTACATTTCTCTCCTCTCCCTTTCTCCCAGTCCACCTCATCTCCCAATTTTCCTGGTTCCCTCTGTCTTCACACTGAAGCGGGGCTGCTTCCTCACCCCCCCAGCTGTGTCCAGTGTAGTCTCTTTGGCCAAGAACAACTGTGGGCTGTTGAGCTTTGCCTCCAAGATGTTCTCATGCAACTAAAACAACATGATTTCTACCACTACTGAATAGTGTAGCAAGAACCTATTTTAACTACTGTTGTTAACTGTTTTACCATGTTGCATTTACTATGTGAGCTATTTGAATAGTTGCAGAAGTCAGAAGTCAGTTTTGTTCAGCTGTTGTAAGAAGCAGCAGCAGGGCACAGCAGAAGAGGCTTGATATGACAGGCTAAGACATGCACTAAAAGCCCCTTCCCAAATGACTGACCATCAGCACACCAAAGGTACCAAAACCACCTTATGGCCTTACTTCATGCACATCTAATAGCTGCCCAGTACCCAGGGTGGCTATGAGAGGTAATAGCAGATGCTCAGGTGTGATAGTGACGTTCTTGCTGACCAGGTCTGGGGAGTCATGCCAACATACTGTATGCTGCTGCACAGACAGGGGTAGTAACAACAGTGTTGGTTTTGGACAGATAGCGACTAAAGGCAGAAATGGAAGGATGTGATGCTTAGGAAGCAATACGTTCCAGCAGCAGAATCGAGGGAGGATGAGCAACTTGGAAAGTTATGCTGTTCAGATGCTACCACTTAGAAAGGCAAAGGAGTTCACAACTGAATCTATAATTATCTGGGCAACATTTTGTAATCATTCTTACTAAAGATAAAGCAATAGCAATTCTTCCCTTAAATTCATGAGAAGGCATTGCAAGATTGCCACACATATGGTTATTTTCACTGGTTGAACGTGCAAGTTGCTCTACTCAGTGGATGGTATCAAAACTCCTGAAGCTTCCAGGCTTCTGGGGACCAGAACAAAATACAGCTACTCTGGGAAGCACTCTCTGAAGACAGAAGGAGGGTACAAAACACCT
>KZ505764.1:317442-349100 GCA_002844005.1 Limosa lapponica baueri | reverse complement strand
TTTCCCATGCAAAAAGATGAAAATCCAAAAACATCTGAAAGAGGTTAGTGGAAAAAAAAGGAAGTTGCCCAGTTTAGAAGTCAGGCCATAGCAGTAACTAAGAACAGCAACTTAAACTGCATCTGAGGGAATGGTTCCTGTCAGCCAGATATATTCATGCACATCTAGATGCAATGGTGCAAAGCTCTCCATAAGTGGCAGCTCTAAAACCATAAATGGTGAGCTGCAACAGTAAAACTTCGCACCGGAGCTAAGAATAGCATCACCAAAACTCTCAGTCACACAAGCAGTCCTGAATCAAGGGACTAATCTTTTTGACAAGGATTGTGGGCAAAATAAGCCCCTTTATACAGCATTTCACCACTACTAGAAAAAAATGAGCATCTCACCAATATCATTTGTGGTTACCGGCAATTTCACTAAGATTAAAAGGAACATTTATTCAAGTATTTCCAATATGCTAGAGGAACTGTAAATGGCTGCAGCTCTGCTAAAGCAAGAGATGCAGTATGTGCAATGGAAATCTCGAAGACGTATGCCGAGTAATGTTTGTTAGTGCTTTCCCTATTAATAGCATAATCCCTAACAGAGAAAATCTACTCCTCATTTAAAGAAGGTTCTCACTCACTACTGGGATCTTGCTCACATACGGACCTTTGGGGGAGTTGTTTTTAACATCATTAGTTACGAAACTAAATATATAGGAATAGGAAGGAGACACAACAGTGTAATTATAAAGGAGCAGAATCTTGTCAAGAAAAGTTTCCCTTGCCTGTTTCCCCTCTATCATTTATTTGCTGCTATCTTGTTTATACAGAACTTCAGCTGATATACAAAGGCAGTTCTTGATCTGGTGAATACGGAGCTGTGCTAATTGAAGTGACTTTTGTTGTTTGTCTCTTAACTATAATTAAAATTTCTAATTGGAATTTACAACCGTGCCTGTAGTGTGGTGTTATCACAGATGATACGCCAGAAGAGAGTTATGGTGCCCTTCCAGAAGATGAAGAATAATGGCTCTGGCTCACAGGTGAATTACACAGTTCCTTAGTGAACACTAAGGACTAGCTTAAAAACCTCCTGGAGGCAAACAGTGGTTACCACATAATTATGTGACAGATAAGCCACAGCCCATGCAGTGAGCAAGTCTGATGGATGGTATTTTCAGATATTTTTGTCTTCATCATTCATAATTTACTCAAGCATGATGCCACTAGTGGTCAATATTAAAGGCGCTCAGCGAGGGAAGCCAGCGCAGAACACAGTTGCAGCATGTGTAACTTGGCAAGAAGTACAGAATCCTATCTGCATTTCACCAAACTGATGTTTCCAGTTCACTGTGAGATCCAGATACAAAGGACAAGACTACCTTATTGCTCTGTGCTTATTTCTGAGATATTAGGAGGATTCATTTGCTGTATAGTCAAATCACATAACTGTCAATTCCATGGGTAAAACCATATTCCATAACTTAAGTGGAGCATAATAGGGTCCTTTCGAGAAAGCAAATAGAAAAGGTAGTCAGAGAAAAAGATGATTCGAACTGGAGGGATTTTCAGTTTCTCCAGTCACTCCCACAAATATATCCATTTCCTTTATGTCATGTTTGCTTATGTTACTTTTCAGAGTTAGATAATCTTCACATGTGTCTTTGAGAAATACGTTCTAGATCATGTAACATTATTTTTACTACCAAGATCTGCCTAGAAACACTTTCACCTACACCCATACACTTAGCCACTTGGGGAGACGTGATGTCTTAACCCTCTTGTTTGCCAAGTTAAGAAATCCAGCTGTTGTGTAAGAAAATGGAAAAGTTTTGGTAATTTGAGTCTTCAGCACACACTAGAGTAACAGGGCAACAGCAGAGAAAGAAAAAAAGGAGCTTTCGAAGAAGGGCTTTCACAAGAACAGGGTTTGGAATTTGACACAGCTGTATGGTGTGAAGAAGGTGGTTGTATATTTCAGAGTTGTGAAAATGAGACAGTAAATATATCAAGTAAAGAAGATGTTGCTTCAGATAATGTATCAATAAACTGTGAGTATACATACGTATGTCTGTAAAGTGTTTTAAAAATGCATTGTTTCATTTAAAAGACATGCACAGCTAAAGATCAGAAATTAAAGCTTTTATCAACAAATCTGGGTCAGTGTTGACTCTCATATTCCTTAAATTCTTTCAAAATGAATAAACAAACTTCACCGTCAAAGTGCTAATATACCAGTGATTATCAATTTATGGTAGAAATAATGTTCTAGTTTTCAATAGAAGAGCTACTAACCAGCTTACGGAGGTATTGTTGCAGGAAAACAATGACAGGTACAATATGGTTCCTCCTACACAGTCTACTAAGAGCAGCTGCAATATCAGAGATCATTAAACAAACTAACCTGTGGTGTCATTCCATGGCAGATATACATGATTGGGATATTCTCCGTGTCTGGCCCTTGATCAAGGCACAAATCACTTTTCAGGGAATTCTGCAGCTAAAATGAACAGAAAAAGAAATCAAGGAAGTCTTACATGAGAAAAAGATGGTGTGATTACTTTCTTTTCTTTGCAAAAAAATCATACGTAGTTTAGCACGAAAATATGCAAAATTATAAATACTTGTTGCAGTGAAGATATTGAAGAGAAAGCACCTGGACTAAATTCTTCCTTGCAGGTAATCTAACACTACTGATTTCAATAATGCTGCACAAGGTTTGAGTGAGGGTAGATTTCAAGAAGCCTTCAGAGATAGCAATGATTTTTATATAAATTTTTAAAATATTATGTCTAGTGAGTGTCTGGTGTACACTACATACAAAACACAATTTTTTATCAGGGCAGCTAGTAAGCATTATGGATGGAGTTTCAAACATAGGAGAAAGCCCTGTAATTAAACATATTTTCAGAATCACTCAGCAGAGTCTTCTGATTTCTGGAAATAACTCAAAAAAATCCTTTCTGCTGACACTTAAGAGACTTCTGGCCAATTGGTATGCACTAGCTCTTCTTTGCATTATTCCCGGCTAACCCACACACAGCAACCTGGCTATGAACAGACTGCAAAGTTATTGGCCCTGTTCATCACAAAGCCCTACGTATTACCTGTGCAATGCTGAGATAGAATTTTCTGAAAGCGAAGTGCTAAATTAACAAGCACAGATAGCTGGAAGGTCTTTTTAGAGTGTGAGGCCAAAGCTGTGGATTGCATACCCATGGGCATGTATAAAGGTGTTCAGTGGTTTAAGATCAGTTCAGAGAACATAAGAGAATTGTCTGATGGAGGGAATGAAGAGGTGATGTGGCTTGCGAACATCTGTGATTAACTGAGCAGTCCTGTCAGCTGTGTACAGGGGTCTCCTTTGAGGAAAACAAATTGATATGCTTAGAAAATATCCTGGATTGGGGTGGAGCAGAGCCAACTTTCTGTTCAGTGAGAGAGACTCTTGCTTATACTTGTTGCTGTGGTAGCCAGGGTCAGCTTAATTGGTTATCTACCCTGTGGAGGGGGTGGACCTGTGGGCAAGAGTGGACAGGTGAGGTGACCCAAACTGACCAATAGGGTATTCCATCCCATCTGCCATGCTCAGTATAAAAGCTGAGGGATCAAAGGGGTCAGGTTGGCTCTTCTTCAATGGCTTTCTTTTTGATTACTGATGCCTGAGGAAGACCTTGTCAGTTGGTCTACCTTCAATCCCCATCAGAGTGTTCCAGAATCCAGTTCCAGTTGCCTGCCATTGACATCTCCCTGGAAGCTTTTTTATATATTTATATATATATATATGTATTTTATCTATTTCATTATTTCCTTTTTATTTTAATATTTCATTAAAGTAGTTCAGTTTTTTCTAAACTCATAAATCTCTTTCTCTCTTTCCTTCCTCTCCTTGGAGGAAGAGGTGGGGGAAGAGCATCTGCTGTCTTGTCATTGGCCAACTTGGCCTAAACTGTGACAAAAGGAAGTCTAGAAGTGCACCAGTATGTAAGAAGCATGGACAAGCCAGAGACTGAAGCCAGGCAGTGAATAAAATCAAAACCATGAACTCATCTCTACAAGATTTCCAACTCCAAACCTAACTCTAAATTCTATAACTGACAGGACAGATCTCAACCTTAAAGAGAAAATATGCATTAGATATCAATACTGGCTTTATTGTTAGCTGCAAGACTCGGGATTTAAATAAAGTTTCCTCTCTCAAAGCTTTGTATTTCTTAGCCATAAGTGTATCCACAACCATGACTCTAATCATAATCAGACATTAGGCACGACTCTCTATCCAAAACAATGATAAATATGAGCCGTATTAGTTCATGCTTTGATTCATCATTTCCTCCAGCTTTTCAAAACCTCTTCCACAAAATCAAATTCCAATGTTTGTCCTAGCCCTAATGTGAAAGCCTTTTCCACAATAATCCTCATAATGAAGAAAGCAAAAAAATCTGCCTTGACCAACATCAGCATGCAACTTAGCTGGGAGGGCTGACCCAGCAGTAAAACAGATAGAGACTTTAGAGGCCCAAGCTCTAAAAAAAACATGACATAACCCAATAGCAGCTGTCTGGTGATCAGGCGCTACAGAAAAGAAGACAGAACAGCATATTCCTTTTAAAACCAGTCCTCTTATGAACCTTGAAAACAAAAAAAATAAAATGAGCTCTTGAGATTTAATTTCTCAAACTCTTATCCCGAACACAACTCTACAGTTAACTTGGAATATCTGTATGGAAATGATCCCTGCAGAGAACCAAAAAAGCCACGGGCCTGTTAACTAATAATGCTGTTTCAAGATCTGAGGCCCAGGCTTTTAGGAACCATCTCTTTCCAAAATCTAGTGTCTTTGTGGCAACCAACAATTAACTTGGGTAATGCAGTTTTAGACTTCATCTTAATTACAACCCAAAATATAACCAGGTCACCTCACCAGTCCCCACACGAAAAAAGGAAATAATTAGTCAATACTGCCATTTGGTCCCTTTCAAACTTAGAGCCTTACAGAATACAGAGATAAAACAGACTACTGAAATTTTGAATTTGCAAAATTATCTCAAACATCAAGCTGAAATCAAGGAGCCAGTCTCTACACTACATACATCAGCTTTTGGCCCACTGTCATTGCTTTCTCCTAACTCTAAGGGTACTGTGAAATTCAGAAAGAAATTTGGTATCCAAACCTTTACTCTGCCACCAACCCTAACCCTAGCTATATGCCACAGCATAAACTAGACATGAATGATACAACTATTTTCCTAACTCCCACAGAACAGGAGGAAATTTAGGATTCAGGAAATAAAGATGAGTGACACTGTAGATGCCTATATCATAACCCTCACCCCTATTCGGATAACTTTTGTAATTACTCAATATTTTTTAGAATTAATGATACTGCTATAGTAGCAATATCTCTATTTTCTACAAAAAATGAAGAAAGTTGATGAATGGAAGCACTTAGAGAATCAGCAAGCAGCTGACTTGTTTGAAAATTTAACACCTTTCTCCATTATAAGACATGCCAGCAAACAGGAAAGCACACGTGATGGAAGATTAGAGATACAGACAATTCTTCTACTAAAAAGATAAGGGCAGTTTATCCTTTTGTTTCATACAATCTTATTTATAAAACAGTTAGCTGTGTACTTCAGAAAACACTCCCCTTTTACCTGTACCTTTACCATGTCTTTCTTAGCTGAGGAGACTACTCTCACACTGCAGACAGAAGCCTGCACCATCTGCATTATTATGCAGTACCTAAATATGCATGTTCTGCTGACCAGAGAGTTCAGTATTTCTGTAACAAACTCTTCTGATTCTTTTTGGTTTGTACATTGCCAGCAAGGAACCTTCAAAGGCTGATGAAAAAGTCTCAGCAGAATATAAAATCATAGGCTGCTGGTTCACTGATTTTCATTTTGACTTACATGATGTGGAGTTAATCCTGAGACTACACAAGTACCTTACCTATTCCACTGTCTTCCTTTTTTATCTAGGATCACTTTTAGCTGCAATCAAAGATATTTTAGCCAGAGGTACCTACAAGCAGAACCATGTACCTATTAGCTGCTATGCCTCCTTCTCCTCAGGAAACTCTGCTCCTGATTAGATCATGGCATCACTTAAGGCAATTCTGCACAGTCTATGGGAGAGGCTCCTTGCACACAGGTGTGATTTTGGCATTATTCTGAACTATTTTGGAAGGTAACCATTATCTCATGCATTTAACAATGACCTAAACCTTTGTTGTAAGTGTTTTTCTTCTCTTTTTTTGATTGTATGAAAAGCCAGCATGATAATTTTAACTGAGTATCAAAGGGATCATGGAACTTTGTGGGGATACAATCACTTTATTTGCCAAAACAGAGTAGCTGCTCCATGGCACCCTCAAGGGTCTTCTCAGAGCCATAGTGGCAAACCATGCAATCTTTCACTTGTATGAACTGCTCTTACTAGTTATGTTTCCCAACTGGGACTTGCATGCAAAAAGGCAAAATTAATTTGTGGGAATCATTTTTTGTGAATGTGACACTGGATAGAGAATGTGATAAGGACATTCTAGCTCTACTATCTTATTATGGGCCCATATTAACCTGCTATGTTCATCTTCCATGTCATGGACACCTGCCCTCTCTTTTTAGATTGCCAGTTTTCTAGGGGCAAGAATTGTCTCTGCTTTAATTAGCACAGTACAACTCAAGCGTGATTTCAACATAGACAAGGGTGCTACTGTCACACAAGTAATGATGATGATTATCCCAACACACAGGCATTTTAGGTCCTAAATTAAGATCTGGCTACAGTATTAAGAAGCTTGCAGTTGAAATACGGAGCCTATTTTGTTAATTCATCTGCTGCCACAAACCTTCCAACTGACAACTCCAAGGTGTCTAAAAAATTATGCCTTGAGGATCTCTGAGTGGAATGCAAGCCGTGAAACAAATAAAACCAAAACAATCAGGGAGGAAGATAACATTCAGAATACCTCAGCAAAAATTACAGCAGAGCAGCTGTCTCTGTCAACTAACCAGTCTAACAACTATTTAACTAGTGACTTCAACTTTATCTGATTCTTCTACTTAGAGCCAGGCATTGTCTTCATGAATCACTTCCCCTGTACACCTTCCTCCCCCACTTTTTTAGAATGAGAAATGTAAACAAGATCCTTACCACCCCATAGGCAACAGTATCTGAATACATTCTCATTTCTGGATACACGCTGACAAGATACCACCTAAAGGTCTTGCACTGGAGCTTTTTCCTCAAGGCCTTCCTCTCAGAAATATCACCAATATCAATTCCGGAGTCCTGCACATAAAACAAAGGACAGAAAAAGCAGAAAAGACATCAGTGACACACTTCTGTGTAAACTAATCATCCAGAGTCTCCCTTATTGCAAAGACGATTATGATCTATAATAAATATCAGCTTTAGGTTGTAGAGTGAGTCTGTCACCCACACACACTCCATAAGTGCTCCAATTAAATATGATACAGGTCACCATGGTGGGGTCTCTTTCGAAGTCTACTTTGGTCATTGGAACCACTCCTGTTGACTGCAGTGGGGTTTAGATCTAGCTTCCAACGAGTATCACTGTTGTTCTCTAATTTCCTGGCACTATCCAAATCCGAATGTAATTGGCAGTAAGTAGAAAGTTGCCCTAGAAACAACCTTATTGCTGGCATCCCACTGTGGCCTAATCATTAGTATATGACACTTACTGGCCATTTCTGAAGTCTGGGTTTACTGATTCACTGCAAAGGGCAGAAGCTCTGCTCACCCTTCTCAAATACTACTTACTAAATTTCTCTTGTAATGTAAAAATAGAAGTTGCTTTTTTTGTTAAAAGCAATTGCAGAATATTCCCTCCCCTAATTTTTATTCTGCTTTACATTTCTGGCTAACCTAATTTCTACTTATCGTAAGTGAAGATCATAAAACGTTAGTTTCATAAAGTCCCTGTATATAAAAATCAATAATTTATCACATTAAAATCACGCAGCGGAAATTTTTAGAGAGGGATCTAAGTGCAAATCCATGGCTGCTATTTGATAGGAAGTAAAATGAGACATTTATTGCTCCACACTGTGCTCTACCACTTCTGCCTTGGATCAAAATGCAGGATAAATAAATTTTCACAGGGAAATCCTATAATCTATCTACTTAAACAACAGCCCTTACTGGGCCATAAACACCCCAAAGATTCTGTCAGCCACAAGATATGATTTAAAAATAACAGTGGAAGCACTGAATTCTCAGTTACACATCTTTATAAGTATCTAGGTTTCTGAGCTGCTTAAGCAATGACTGCTTCCTGCATCCCAAAGCACTGAAACAAGTATATTTCATTATGGAAGCATTTTCTAACTAAAGTAAAATTGACTTTCACATTAGCAAAGTATACTAAAAAGTAGGAAACTGAGGTCTGGCATAAACAGGCATAACTCAAGCTAAACTTTACAAATTATGACTCCCCTCCCCTCAAGCTCTACATCATAAAACTTTATGTGGAACTACTCCTTAAGTGATCATTTTTTCCTGACTTTCCTAGGAAGTGACTAGAAAGAGGAACATGCTGTGGGGTACTGTAAGACAACCAACTGATCTCATGAAAAATCCTGCTCATGCACCGCTTGGCTGCACTTGCCAGTGTATCTGCCACTTGTGTGAAGGAGAAGGAGGACGCCAGCACACAGACCATTCGACTTCCGGCACTAGGGAGGCTTCCTGAGATCAGACACTAAATTGGTGCAGTGCATCCCACCTCCTTTCTGTGCAGCGCTGCAGGCACCAATGCTTGTTTCCTCACCGTTTATTGTGTAAGGTAAGAAAGAGCATCTAGGGCCTGAGTAATCCTCCCATGCAGCTGGAGAAGGAAAATAGCTCACACATAGCACACTGGCTTTAAAACCAGCAACAACTCAGTGTGTTCCCAAAGCTGAGAATATGATGGGAGGAAAAAAAAAAACAACTAAAAACATAGGGGAGGAAACATGAAGAGCACAGCTCTTGCTTCTTGGACTTGAAAAATCTTTCCGTTGGGGTTTAAGTGCTTTTTCTGAATCTACTTCTCTAAGTAGTTTGGAAGCAGAAATCACCATGGTATCTGAGATCCCCATTTGAAGCCCTCAGTACTTCAGAGCCACCCACAGAGATCCCAAGAGGGCAGTCACAGCACACTGCCAAATGAGTCTAACTCATTTTTATTATTACTAGCTCTCAGACTAAAACCTTTGGAAACATCTGACTATAGGGCTTCTCAGAGATCTGGGAATTCTTCCATGGAAAAAACAGGTCCTATGGTTAACATTTGGAATAACATATTTCATGGGAAGTCCCAACTATTATAACTGAATACATTTCTATTACCTACACAGTCCATTACCAGTGCATTATTTCATCAGCTTCCAGATAATTACTCCTGTAGTTACCCGCTTGTGTAACAGGATTTGGCCTTGCTATCTGTCTGTCCTCTCTGCATGGCTCTCATAATGATGTCTCAACATCTTTTTGCCTAAGCTGAAGCTAGGTTTCATTTGAAAATTGTCCCTCTCTGGTATTTTGCCTTTAATCTAATCTCACCGTAAGCGAAGATGAAACAGAAATGTTGCCATCCTGACTGATATCTATATTTGACCTAATCTATCCCCAGCCTTTCTCATCCATCATCTCTCTGCCCCCTGCCTACTGGGAGTCTGTATTACAAGTATCCCACAAGCTTTAAGTTATTTTTAGGTTGCTTCTTTACACTGAATCTTTCTCTTGAAGTTTGTACACCAACCAGAGACTGCATTGCTCCTAACCTTTTGATGTATAAAAGAGGACTCCCATTAATGATGTAGGTTTTCTTTATACTGACTGATTCAATTACAATGTTTGGGAGTGTAATTTTGTACTGTATTTTCCTTTTTTCCCTTTAAAGGCCAGAAGCTTTCCTTAAACATGTACTTGTTTCCTTCTGCTCTAGAATCAGTTCAGTGCTTGCAAAGTTTAGCCTGGGAAAGGAAAAGGAAGTCCCAGGGCTTCGGAGCTCTTCCCTTGATTCTTGGCACCAGGCCTCTCGCAATGAACACAAAGATGCTTAGAACAGCTTCAAATTACACAACTGATTTGGGGAACTTGAGCATGTGCCAGGTTGTCAGAACAAAACAGAGCCCCAACACTCTTCTAAGTCCTTCCCTATTTTCCACGTGGCAAAAGATGGAAGCTGAGTGAACAACACTTGAATGTACCTGGCTGTAAGTCACAGACCCTATCTGACAGAAAAACCTTCTGATGGTCACAAAGGTGCCATGCTGTCTCTGAACACCCTATAGCAATTACTAGCTAATGAGTAGATTCAAGCTTTATAGATGTGTTACAACTGTGGAAACTAAGCTGTTTTCCAGTATATTTTAAGTAAGTATGTGGGCATATGTGTGTTTATTTGGTTTTCTACAGTGGTGTGAAATACAAACAAGGGTTCTTTGTGCTACAGGTTCCATCCATACACAGAGTAATAGGTTTCTCCCTACAAGAGAGGCATCTCATTACATTGCAGAAGAGGCTACCACTATTAAAAGCTGATTTAGCGCTTGCCATTTCCAGCTTTTAAGTCTGCACTACGGTTTGACAGCAGTAGCCTTTGTGAAGAAGAGAGAAAATAATCTGCATTGCAATTTATTCAAGCAGTTCAGTGCAATGATTAAGTACATTTGTGGTGGGAAAATGACTGGAGATGGAAGTAGTAAGAAAACTTATTATTCCTCTTCAAAACTGTAAACAGAATCAGTTTTGGTAGTACAAGATCTACTGTGCAAACACCTTGATGCACTTTGTGACCTGAAGAAATCAGTACAATCCACACACTACATTTATTTTTCATTTGTTTAATAAAATGTATTTGTTTCCTTTGTTTAATAAATTAGTTTTAAAATCTATTATAACAGGTTTATTTTTTTCTGACCTATCAGCACAGTCAAGACTGTTATTATTACCTGTTATATTTCCATTTACAAGTAATAACAACAACTTATCTTAGTATTCTCTATGAATTTGATTTCCAAATTGCATTCAGATCTCAACTTTACACAAGATTAAGCACCACCACCATCATATCTGGATGAATATTATGCAAATATGTGTATAATACTGTATATCCTGGTTAGCAAATGGAATTTCTAAGTTCTGTGTTAATGCTATGTTTGCAAGTCAAAAAATTGAAACTTGATCAACCAATGAAGATCAACCAATCTTCAGAAAAATAACTAACAATAAAGAATAGAAACTGAAATTCAAATCTATCAGGTTAATCACAAATAAAATTAATTTTAAAAATAAATTGCCCAAGTTCATTTATTAAGTCTAGAATATTTGCTTTTGTTGTCATGATGAGAACTGCACACTGTAAGTCAAACCTCAAATTCAACTACAGCCATGGTTTCCAGCCTTTAGGTGGAAACAACCTATTCTACATGGATCCTGAATATTTTCCAGAATACACACAGTCACCTTTCTAAGAGCCCTTAGAACTCTTAACAGTTCATAGATTAAATACCATTGACTACAGAAGAAGAACAACTAAAATCAGATGTCAAACTGAACTCTCAGGTTAGCCATCCAACACTATCTTTTCAATACAACGGTCCAATCATTGCTCATCTATGGAAAAGAAATCTGGACAAGCAGGCCAAAAGGGACTTGCGGCTGGATTCTGCAGTATGTCATGACATCTATCAGCCACTCTTACTCTGAGGTGAAATTTATTCAAGAGTGATACACCCACAATTGAACTGATAGATGTTAACACCCTGCCCTTTCACAGAACTCCCCTCACAAATCTGGTGGAATTATAGCTCTCTCTGATGGTACGTAAGAGATTCAAATCCAATATAAGATGTGTAATATAGATTTAATGCTTCTTTTTTCCACATTTCTGCAGCTACTAGATTAAAATCTCCATGAAGAGTCATCAGTGAGGATGATGAACTTTACAAGAAATTAATGTTTAAGGAACCTGAAGACAAAAAATTATTCCAGAATGAGACAAAACTACATATATAATTTTATATATAAACATGTATGTATAGGCGTATCTTATGCATATATGTAAGACATAAATACATACATACATGTATAGAAATAACAAAATCGTAGCAGAAAAAACTAAATTCAGAGTAGGAACTAAAGCCAAAATTTGCAAATGCTGGTCTTTGTGACTCACCTCCTGGGGTATGTTCCACGCCATATAGACATGGCTCTTAAATTCATCCATCCAGACTTCAGCCACCCTTAGTGCATTTCTCCGGACATGAGCAGTTAGATCTTCTGTGTATGGCTTATGTGCTCTTTCAATGTGGGCAATCCTGGAGCAAGGTAGAACTTCAACACTTCCTCCACACTGCCACACCTAGAAGGAAAAAAGACATTCTGCTAGTGAGAACTCCCTATACTACTGCTGTCCTTTCGTAAATACACTGAAATTATTTTATTTCTATGCTTGTCATTGTTACAAAGCAGAATAACTACTCAAAACTTATTTGACTATACAGAGGGCTTTTTTAGACAGTTGTGAGAGGAGTTATTACCATGAATTACCATGCATTGTTACTACTACTTAACCTTACTACAGAATTATTACATTACCAGTAGCCTCTCATCACAATCTTCCTCGATCAATTTAGCTATTCTCAAGATTATTAATAAAATTATTTACAGAGCATCCAAAACAATAGCATCTGGGTTCAAGTTTTAATGCCTTGCAGGCATTTCTCTAAACTGTGCACAGTCCATCTCAATGCATACACGCACTACTCAGAATCTTGAACTAGCCAGCCTTATTTAAAAGGGAAACTAAGCCAATCAACTTTTTAAGATCACTAAAGTTTCAGGTTCTAGGAAGACTAGGATATAAATGCATCTTGTGCTTTGCTTTAAACATAGCTCAGAATGGATCACATTTATTTCTTTTGGGGAGTAACAAAGACTAAGACTGCATAGTGAAAATGTTCTATGAACAATTTCAACACACACTATTCTTATAAATTATAATACATTTATAATGTGGGTTACTGTACTTGCTCAAGTGTGTTTCAGTTTTGTCCACTACTGCAGCTGGGAATGTCCATGATGTTAATCATAAGTATTGCATTCATTTCTGATTTTCTCTCTTTCTGCTTTTAACAAGACAGAAAACAACTTTGGCAGCCTTAATAGTCAGTGAAGTACTTGAATTATTCTACATAGAAGCTCTTTTACTGTGTATCTTGTATTATGTAAACTTCCTAACAAGATCAAGGCAGCACATTCATAATGGCTGAGTGGGTGCTTTTCAGGTGAAAACCCAGATGTACTCGAACTGTTTGATCCTGCTGAACAAGTACCTCACTGTCCCAGAGGTAGGTGTAGTCACTAAGAAGTGACAGAGTTTGCCTTACGATACTGCTAGCAGAGATTCCTGAGGCTTGGTAACTCATATCAAGAGAGCAAAAATGAGAGTGAGGGTGCTCCTTTCCCATACAGCTCATCCAGGAGAGAGTATGTTCTGACCTCCCTCCTAGAGGCCAGGGATGTGGGCTTGGCAGAACATCATGTTCTGGAGCTGATCTCAGACCCCTCAGGTCTGTCCGTCCTATATGCATATGCTCCACTAAGGAGGCACTTTGTTCAGTCATTCATTTTATATATTTAGACATCTGGCTTGAATACAGCATTTAGGCATTTGGCAGCTCCTGAGACCAGAAAATGTGCCATGGATTCAGAATGTTTACAAAGCCTTTTCTGAACTGGTGCCTAATTGCATTCAGCATATGCTGGGAGAAGAGATAGAGCCTTGGTTTTCAGGGCTCTCTGGAAGATGAGCAATCCCATGAACCAACTGTACAGTCGAGAAGGGAGCTGAAAAGACTTTAGCATGTCTCCATGTCCAGAACTTGGAAATCCGTAAGATTAAATAAACATAACCATTACCAACATCAGGGCAAAACTGAGATGATCACAAATATTTTAAAATAAACGGGCAATTGATCTGGCACAAGAATAAATAATATGGAAACAACATTTGTGTCCTGTCTTTCTAAATATCATATAAAGTGGAAAATCCAGTTTAACGATCTAACAAAAATAATAGATTGTCGAACATTTAATTCTAAATGGTTCAGCTACATTTCCTAATAAAGATTAAACGCTTTGTTCACACAATGCCTGCTTTCAGTCCAAGTCATTTCTCAGTATGGCATCGACATCCAGCTGTAAATTGTTTCAGAGTTACTCACTGTACACTGTTTAAATTAGTATCATAAAAGACAAGGAAGATATAGAGATGGTCATAACTTAGCCTAGGAGAAGACAATTCACATAGCGCATTTGCTGCCTACTCTGCTTAGCCTTTGCTCATTTTAACTAGGGATGGTCTTGATCCAAGCCCAACATGTGAACACCAAACCTTTTGTGGGATTTTCAGAGTTAGGTCTGAATGCCATCTTGACAACAAGCTGAGTCCGGTCTATAATAAGCTGAATTTCCGAGTAAATTTCTAGGATCTGAAAATCTGAAGAGCAGACTCATCTATAATTTTACCACTGATTCAGTAATCAGTAAAATCTAATTTGACTTTATAATGAAGTTGTATGTGTCTTCGAAACACATCCTGAGATGACAAAGTCTTTAATATAGTTTGTAAATAACAATTACCCTGAATAAACATCAATTAATCAAATCTGGTGGCCACTCTTAGACGCTGTCAGTCTTTGTTCTGTTTCCAAAGACTAATTAATTACTCTGCAAGAACCATGGATTCACTTAAAAACTTAAGAGGGAGTTGTCAATACAGATGCTGACAGAACAGGCACGTTGCATTAAACAACTTCACAACCAAATCCTATTATTTCTAAGCAAAAATCTCCTGCAATCCCTAAAAACATGATTAGCATCTACCAAAACCAGACTAGAGATATATGGTAGTAGTTTCCATATATCAAGATGATTAAAAGTCCCTTAATTAATGACCTTTTAAAGAGGAAGATGTGAGAAACACGTGATCTGAAGATACAGGAATCATAAGTTACAGAGCGTGCCGAGGTTGCAGTTACAGCACTAAAGAAGTAGCGCTACCCTGAGATGTAAGCTACGAAGCCTTGCAGAGCACTCGCAGAGTGAAAGCAGATGCAATACTTTATAAGGGCAGAAAGCCCAAGCCTGACTTGGTCATCTGGTCACATCTAAGACAGGCCATTGTACCTTTCCCTCCTGCAAGCGTTCGTTCTTTGCCAGTGGGATTACAGTACAGTGAGAAAACTCCTTTCTCCAAGCATTTGATTGCACTTAGGGAGAGGCCAGTTGCAACGAAATAAAATGTAGGTAGGCATTAAAGTGGGATTTTCAAACGGCATGAAACTCTCATGGAATCTCAAGGCATTCTGGACTCCCAAGTCCCCCAAACGTGCAAAATCTCCAGCCAAGGAATGAAGGGCTTTGCTAGTCACACACTAAATATTAAACACTATACCAAACAGGATATATCAATACTAAACAATATAACAAGATTAACTGATTACTACAGAAAGTGTTAGTTAGTTTGGTTTGTTTTGTTTTTTTTTTTTCATTCTCCCCTGATTATATTTGAAAGAAGGGAATTTCTTGCAGCTTGGTCAGAAACACCCATCCATTTTTTCTTTTTTTTTCCTTCTTAAACCAACAGTTCACTTGAATTTAACCACTCCTAGCTCCTCCCATCTCCTTTGCTCACCTTACCCCAGCCATTGTGGATGGCTGGAAGGTTTTTCAAGACATCTATAAAGGTGTAAATCTCACATCAGAAGTGCACAGGAGAGACTCATTAATTACTCTGAATCAACACCTTTTGATCAAAGGCAATTTTTAGGTTTTTTAAATTAATATTTTAATACTAAGAAATATATTTTCTTAAAGACTCAACTCAGAGGGAAGTTGCAAAGCCTTTTAGAATGGTTAGTTCTTCATCTAGTAAAACTCCTGTAGACAACAGGTTGCCTTCATAGTTAAGAAACAGGAATAGAAGTGAGGGGTCAATTCCTCATGCCTAAACATGTTTCCCCTGTGAATTTCACACCTCTTTTTTTGCTGTCACTAGGAATCTTTATTCAGGCTTCATCCATAGTGAATAGCACCTTTCTAGTTCTCCAGCACTGTTATTTTATGTGATGGCTATAAATAAATACAAAGGCTTAAAATCAGTGAAGCTTTTCCAAATTATCATCCATGACTTTAGTAGGAACTCTAAAGATAAAAGAGCTTCAAAGACTTTTTTTAACCACATGGAGTGGTTTGAAATAAAATGCTATATCTCTAAGCATACTGTCACTGCAATCAGTAATACTTTATGACAAGCCATTTGTACAAATTGCAAGGAAGAAACCTGATGAATTTCCTAAACTATGCTTAAAAGGAAATACAGCACCTTTTCCTGTTGCCCATGAAGATGTTATACTTATGGTACCAAGAGGCGGAAACTGCTAGTAATAGTCTCTATTTCCTGCCAAATCCCTATACATACATATACACTTGTCAAAAACCCCCATGTTTCCATCATTGTGATACAATAAATAGCAATACACATTTCATGCTGTAAAAGTTTCAATTGCAAAACTGTACCAATGGGTCTCAGGGTTTGCCTTAAGGCAAAGACCTTAGAAATTTTTCAAGTGTGGGGGACTCTGTATTTTTGGGAGCACTTAGCGTGATTGCTGGAGCCCCAGCAATGCAGAAGGTTTGCTTTTCTTTGGAGGACTTTCTTGAGGTTCTGGTCCTGCTGGTTCACTTTGAACAAACAGTCATTTAGAAAAAGAACAGACCAACTGGATTTTCCCTTCCAAAGAGCTCTCAGAATCCACTTCAGTGTTTTCCATTCTCCTTTCCAAAAGTACCTTAGAAAGGGCTCTTTATTCTTGAATTTCCTGAGGAGATTCATATATTTGGTATAGCCCCAAGAAGGGCTTAGAGGGCTTCCTCCTCTTGAAAGGGTTCCTTCATCACTAGTAAAAGGCAGTAAAATTCCATTTAAAAATTCAAGGTGTAAAGGGGCAGTAGCAGTGCCAAGGCGACTTCTACCACTTACAAAGCTGAAAGACTAAAATCAGTGAAGCCTATGACCTAAAGTAAGCAAAGCAAGTGGGAGATGGTAGGAACATTAAATGAATACCATGAACCTATTTGAGAGAAAAAGAAAGGGGGTGGGGGGGCAATCTCCTTTTTAAATCTTAAATTGCTATGACTTCTGTGGAGAACTTGTCCAAGCTCTAAGAAATTCTTACTGTTAATTTACTGAAGGTACATCTACATGTAAGCAATAACTGTGGGGCTACATTGGTGTGAATTTATGTTCACCAAGGTTAAAGTAGCCCCACAGAGCAAAGAAAGAACATGTTCTTCCCATTGGAAGAGCCGGGAAAGCAGAGAACGCATAAAACTGCAGAGAGAACACAGGTGGTGGCACAACAGATCAGCTGCAACTTGCAGTCCTTCAAAGGAGTAAAGGACAGAAGAATTGGGCAGTCCGGTGGTGTCGCACAAGAGAGGCAGCTACAGAAGCAGTACCACACCAAATGGCTTAAACATTCTGCAAAGGTGGAAGCCCTAATACCACTGTGCTATCATCCCTCTCTCCTTCCCACCAAAATGACGACAGTAGTGACAGCATTTGCACAGCCTTCAGCGTGCAGCAGAGATGGGGGACTCACGCATCCTTAGAAATGTCTAAATCAATCTGGTTATAATTTTTTTTTTTAGAGCAAATTCCATTCATACCTGGAAAATCTGTTTCACTAGACAAAGGGTCTCCATTTCTCTTTAGTTTTATTTTTATATTCACATCCTTTAGTAAATCCTTTTCAATTGCATTTAAACATATTTGAATTTGCATATGTAATCAAAACAATTACAATTCTGAAGCTGATCCCTCTCTTGAATACTTAATTTATACTTCATTATAAAATGATATAACACTTCTTCATTAAAAGTGTTTCTTTTTATCTCTTTAATCACTAAGTGTTCTTTTCATGTTGTGGAAGCTTAATCTAATAAAAAAATAAACCCTACATGATGCTAAGCAGTTTATTAGCATGTACTGCGTTCATTAAATTTACACAGATCACGCAGTTTCTCCAAGAACTCATGTGACCTTGTTTGAAACCATCATTTCATTTGGGCTTCAAACAAAACTTTTTAATAATTAAGTGATTTCTCAAAAGGCTGAAGTAATTTCTAGCTTCTGTGAAGTCTGCAAATGACAAAATTTAAAGAACTCATTAAAGATGCCCTGAAGATAAAAAAAAAATAGTCAGTGTGAATTAATTATTATTGTGGATACAAACAAATAGTCACCAATATCTTTAAAATATATTTTGGAGAACAATTTAATGCAGTATTTGTGAATCTTGTTAACCTTCGTCATTACTATTAATGGTTACTGATAACCAATAACGAGCTTGATGCTTTACAGGCAAGTATGAATAAACCATTTTTATTCAATACCACGAGCTACGTCTGTGATCCTCTTGGGTCTGCATTTTTATTTTGCTATTTTAACAGGTGACTGCAGAAAGGACAGGGAGACTGGTCAGATATAAAGATCATTGAAATCAGCGTTCGTGTTTCCAGTAGCAATCAGTGGGGTTTGGATCACACCCTGAAAGGTTTTGGATTGTCACGTACATTTGGGTATCTGTCTCTGTAAACCCAGAAACTACACTCACTGGATGAAACACGTTAATCTTTATGTAGGTCATATGTCTACTGAAGTCAGATAATCTTCACTAAATAATTGCAATAATGACAATAAGTACTGATAGATTTAGCTAACTTTCCTCAAGTTCAGCAAGAAACCATGCACAGCTTTTCTTATTCCACTGGTCTTAAACAGCTTTGTCTCATTTAAGAAGTCTGCCCAAATAGTAGAATTAAACACAGAATTCTTGCCTGAGTCACATAAACTCAGGATTAGAAAAATCAGCACATAGGCAGACAGGAAGAAAAAGAAAATACACTGCTTACTGAAGCTATGATTATGGTTTACTCCTTGCTTCTAGATGCTGAATGGGCTGGAAAAGAGAATCATGCAACTGGCATGTAGCCCTGCAGAGTGGGAAATTAGGGTGTAACAGTTTCAAGAGGTGACTGCCTATAGTCACAGCTCAGAACAGTATGCATAGAGAAATTAGAGACTGAATAGAGAGATTTTTTAAAAATTATTTCATATGTTTTACTGAAATCCTGTGAGGTTTTTGAAGACTATTCTACTTATCATCATACAAACCCATCATACTTTCAGGTAAACTATCTATTTGTGTGCGGGAATAGCTTTTTTCCATAACGAAGCTCATAATCTTAACGTGAAACTGTAAGCAACCTACAAAAACACACACCCCACAATCTAAAATACTTTTTAAAAGAAAATAAAAGGCTTTAACATAACTAGAGATGCTCTCAATTTTTAAAATGTAAATTATCCCTTAAATCTTACTTTTGAAGTCATCGTTAATTGCCTCATAGGCCTTATTTTACATTAATTGTGCCTTTATAAAACACCCTCATTGAAAAAGTAATACATGAAAAGATTCTTCCCATATTAGATTATCAGTAGTTTCCTTCCTCTTTTAGCAGATTGCTTCATTATGTACCTTTTAAAGTGTTTTGTTCTGCAGGGATTAATTTTGCACGTATCTTCATTAGCTGTGAAACTTTTACAATGTATTGTTAAACTATGTATGTTGTGTTGCTGGTTTACAATTGCAGGAACTCCTCTATGCCTTGTGTTACTAGGAGATAACATGCTTCAAGGGTCACTGAAGGCATACAGCTTCATTCAGTTCTCTTTCAAATATGTCTGTCATCACTAGGCGCAGCAAATAACTGACACATAAATCATTACATTGCCAAGTTTAAGTTATGAATAGGAAGTAAAAGAAATCACTTTTCATCTTAAAAGGCAAAAAAGCAGCAAACTGAATTACCAGATCACCACTGGTTTAGTATTCATGGAGCAACTTAGTGCACTTCCCATCTTCTATGTTTTTACCTTTCTCTCCCTTAACCACAGCTGTACTTAGCCTGATCAATGTTGTTAAACTTGCACTAATCCGAAGGACTCGATCAGTACCAGAATACCAAGCTAAGAATAGCATAGCGTAGCATAAGCACAGCATAGCATATTTTCAGTTGGAAGGGACCTAGAATGATCATCTAGTCCAACTGTCTGACCAATTCATGGCTCACCAAAGGTTAAACCAGGGTATTAAGGGCATTGTCCAAATGCCTCTTAAACCCTGACAGGCTCGGGGGATCGACTTCACCTCTAGGAAGCCTGTTCCAGTGTTTGACCATCCTCGCGGTAGAGAAATGCTTCCTCATGTCCAGTCTAAACCTCCTCTGGCACAGTTTTGAACCATTCCCACACATCCTATCACTGGACAGAAGAGCTCAGCACCTCCCTCTCCACTTCACCTCCTCAGGAAGCTGTGGAGAGCAATAAAGGTCGCCCCTTAGCCTCCTTTCCTCCAAGATAAACTCAGAAGTCCTTAGCCGCTCCTCATAGGACATTACTTCCAGCCCTTTCACCAGCTTTGTTGCCCTCCTCTGGACACATTTGAAGATGTTCCCATCCTTCTTAAATGCTGGGGCCCAGAACTGCACACAGTGCTCAAGAAGAAGCCACACCAACGCTGAATACAGTGGGATAGTCACCCTTTTCACCAGCTGGTTATGCTGTGTTTGATGCACCCCAGGATGTGGTTTGCCCTGTTGGTTGCCATGGACGCTCTTGGCTCATACTGAGCCTGCTGTCGACCAGCACCCCCAGATGCCTTTCTACAGGGCTACTCTACACCCACTCCTCTCCACATTTATACTTGTACCTGGTATTACTCCATCCTAGGTGCAGAATTCAGCATCTGGACTTGTAAAATCCAATCTATCTAGATCCCTCTGCAAGGCATCTTTCCCTCAAGAGAGCCAACAGCACCTCCCAGTTTGGTATCATCAGCAACCTTGCTAATGGTGCATTCAACTTTTGCATCCAGATCGTTGATAAATATATTGAAGACAACTGGTCCTAGAATTGAACCCTGAGGAACTCCACTGGTGACTGCTTGCCAGCCAGATGTATCCCCATTCACTAGAACCCTTTCAGCTCTGCCCTTCAAGCCAGTTCTTCGCCCACTGCACCATGAACCTGCTCATCCCACAGTTGGAAAACTTGTCCAGAAGGATGCTGTGAGGGACAGCCTTACAGAAATCCAGAAAAACTACATCCGTTGTCTTCCCTTCATCTACTAGGCAGGTGATTAGGCAGGACTTTCCCTTTGTGAACCCATGTTGACCACGTCTGATGATTGCATTATTCTTTAAATGCCTTTCAATAGTACCTAGTATAACATTCTCCATAATTTTTCCAGGAACTGAGGTTAGACTAACAGGTTCGTAGTTCCCTCGGTCTTCTCTCATAGAATAATGGGAATAACATTGGCTAGATTCCAGTCAGCAGGAACCTCCCCAGATTCCCAAGATCTTTGGTAGATGATCGAGAGGGGTCCTGCCATAACATTCACTAGATCCTTCAGTACTCTGGGATGAATCCCATCAGGCCCCATGGACTTGGGACCAGGCAGCCCAAGGTCTATCAGCGTTATTAAAGACTGAGGCAAAAAAAGGCACTGAATGCCTCTGTTTTTTCGTCATCCCTATTAGTCAGATGACCATCTTCAAAAAGTATCTTTCCAATGTTTTCTTTAGGCCTCCTCTTTCTATTAACATACCTTAAAAAAGCCCTTCTAGTTATCTGAAACAACACTGGCCAGTTTCAACTCTAATTGAGCTTTGGCCTTTTGCGTCTTGCTTGATTTACGACACAAGATGCTGTGACAAATGTAAAGGTATCTGGCCTTTGCAGCTTTGACCCAAACATGCTGGATCCATCCTGGTGAATCAACCCCAGTCATCTACTAAGTTCTGTTACACCACAACAACCTCTTCCTCTCCCACTCCGGTCTTCCTCTAATCTTTGTAAGATTACTAAATTAGTCTTGCAGTACTAAAAACTCTCCATGAAAATAAATTCTAGAGAGATCTCACCTCAGTATCACGTTAAAACAAATATGGAATCTTTACAGACTAGTTCATGAAGAATTGTAATATCAGAAGCTACAATAGCATTGCCACCATGCTGCGACTCAAAGTGCAGAAAGACATTAAACATAAGGCTATCTTATAATAATGCACTAATTAGTTTGCATCTCGCCTGAGTGCACTGATTTGTAAGTGCATATTGACTTGAACCATTTTACTTCTTTCTATACCACTATAAATAACAATTTCCTCTCATAAAACATGAAGATGTCTATCTCATTGCCCAGTTGGCAACGCGCAACCACACAGGCACAACCAGTGAAAAAATATCTGAGAAATCTCCAAGTGCCTCATCCTCCTTACTCGTAGGGAATAGTGATGCCACGTGTTAGCTGATGCTGTATCAATCATTTGCTTTCCTGTGGGAGCAGCTAATAAAATGTTCTCTCCTCAGAAAGAGCAAAAACACAAAAATGATTCACTGGTAATGTTGTCTGTATAATTGCACATGCTGTAGCTGCAGGTTACCTGCTGAGGCATTCGTGGGCGAAAGGGGGGGAAAAAACAGTTATTCCACTGCAGGTTTGACACAAAACCAGAATAAGCCACAGAAAGCCAGTTTCTGTTGATGTCATGACTGACACCCATTTGGAAGCATGACAATTTGCTTATTTTATTCTTGAACAGAGGTTTTTTTAGTTTGGTTTTTTTGTTTTCTGCTGGAATGAAGACTCTGTAAATAGAAAATTTTAGTCTGTGTCATGTTGGGATTCAGGTTGTTAACACAGTGAGGGACTTTGTAAAACAAAATCAGCAATAATTCTGGTCACACTGAGAAGCCACTACTGGTTACACAGGGTGCTAGGCAAGTACTTGCGCCATACTTACACTGCCAAGGAATTATCTTTATCTTGGTGAAAGTGTGGGCTATGAAAAGCATTGGCTACATCTTGTAAGAAGTAACATTTGGTCACTTTATTATTTTTTCTTGCAGAGTTCAGTCTAGAAATGATCTTCTGAATTCACAAAATGGATAAAAATAAAGAGACATCTCTTCATTTAAAGCTTTAATGTAAAGTTTAAAAAGAAATCACTATCTTAAAACACAGTATTTAAATGTTATCTAAAAGTAGCAACTAAGAATATTCTTATTCATGTACTTCTCAGCCCTTTCCTTTGCACATCATCAACCTAATACTGTTGAACAGCACCTGTGATCATATGCTAAGGATTTTTTTTGTACAGCAAATCATTCCCTACTGGGAAGAGCTATGGCCTACTTATTAAAATCAAGTTAAAAACATGGCTTTAAGACCACAGCAAGTGATGACAGCTGTAATGGCAAGAATGGGGGACATCTAGATTCATTTTCCTGAAGGGAATTTAGGGAAGATCTACTTTGCTCAGTGGAGTGCCATGAAAGGGGATTCGGCAGCAAGGACAAAAAGAGATGTTATGCACACACGGCACATCCCACTGCTCACTCTCCGTGCAAACAGTCCCACAATACAGCAGCTTGCTGAGAAATCCTCTCACTTTCATTGTGCCCTCCCAGTCATTTCTACCTCTTGGCACATCAGCCTCTCAATTTTCCTAGCACAACAGTTTGTGAGGCAGCAGGGTAAATCACAAACTGATTAACATGAAAATTAACCCTGCAGTTTAAAAAAAAGTTACAATACAAAGGTTTATTCTGAACTGGAGGTGTTCTGAGATAGCGCGTATGGGGCAGCCATTCAGACAACTATGCTGGCAGAGCCAAAGTACTGGTGTGCTGTGAGTCAGAACAAGAGGGTGGCAAAGAGAAGAAGGATTCCTCTAGTTCTCCACCAACTGAAAAAGCATCAGCTTCATGTAAGTTCTATAAACAAACTGCGAAACTAACAGGAAATGAAGCACATATATTTATTATAATGTTATTTTATTGCAAATACAACTAATTTCACTATGGCAATACTGTATAAAAGTAGTGTGCCATACTCAGTCTGAATTATAAATGTAATTTTCCTCCTGGGTCAGCTGATGTGAAGTCTTGATATACCATTTAGCGGGAGCAAGATCCATTCCTTTTCCCTTGAAGAGCTATTACCTTCTAATAAAATCTCCTCTTACCCATTTAACAGGGCCATTATATCCCTGTGAACGCAAATTCAACTGCAAACAAAAAGTCTTTGTGACATATTTAATTACCCTAAGTTAAAGCCTGGGCTTACATTCCCTTGACTCTGATGATGACTTAGTCCATGACCTAAGGCAAATCACTGACTATTTGTTCAGGCATCCCTAGAAGTGGTACAAACAACTTTGTGGTAACGGATATTTGGAAGCTTTATCAAACACTTAGGCTCCTTTAAAAGACAAAATGATTGCTACAGGCTTGCTCTTGATAGAAAATCTTCCTCTGACTTCAGTAGGAATTGGAATGGGCCTTTAAGAAGCCTAATGAAAATTAGAGTTGAACCACCTAATGCAGGATCTAATTGATTGCATCTATTTGATTGCAATGGATTTATAGTACTCTGTAACTACAAGTACTGCTTGTGCAAGCACAACCCAGAAGCAGAGACCAAATAACAGTGAGAAATGCCAGCCTTACGCTCAACTTTGTTTCCACTATAAGGCAGTTACCAACACAGTTCCTATTTGGTCTCTTGGATAAGCAATGTGATTCCAGTTTGCCCTCCAAATGCAACCTGGTCCCTTAAAAGCACACTTCATTTGGGAATGACTGAACACCTACCAAAAAGACACATTACTCATCCTAACGTGAATTCAAGAATATGATTCTGGGGCACAGTAAATGAATCTTTCAAAAATCCCAGATAAAGTGACCGAGCTGCTCAAAAACGATGCTGTCAAATCTTGCATCAACCAGCCTGCCTTTATTTTCTTATGGAGCAAATGAATAGCTTTGCAAGAAAATATTTGCTTGAGGAGAAAATATGGCGTTGCTTCTAAGATTCAAAATGCATTCATATTTTGAACCCATCTGTCAGCTTCTAGCTCAAGGCAACAGAACTCTATTAATATTTATTTAATAATATATGCTTAATATTTTACAAATGTTGTTACAAAGCCAAAGACAAGAGTAAAAACCTTAGAAGTTAAAATAATACACCAAATTAGAGACAAGTAGAGCTGAGCAGAGAAAATAATTCATCAGAGTCAAGAGGATAATCCTCCAATCAAAGACCTGTTTTCTGTGGCTTGTTACGGTTTACCAACAATGGATGCTTCAGGCACAAGTTTCCAATAGTTGGGGATTTTCTTGCACTCACATTACACAAATAACTAGATATTTGTGCAGGCGATGTGGTGACAAAAATACCTCCTGGGAGAGGATACTGGGATAAGACTCCATTTCGTCAGGGTCTAATTCCTGTCCCTGCACAGTGAATATCCCATCAGTTCAGCTGAAAACAAACCCTTTCAAGATTTTTTAGAAGACACAGTAATGGTTTCTCCCTTATAATGAAAAGAAATCGTAAATAGGTAGACTTTGCTTCTCAGAACCTTCTCAGCCGGGAGATTAAATTTTATCTCATCACTGAAGATGCAATCGCTAACAAAGCAAATAGAGAATAAGGCTTTGACTCTGTGCATGGGCACAGAGATGGTGATTTACCCAGTCCTGTCAACACATGATGCTGCAGCATATGAGTTTGGCTCACAGTAGTGTTACACCCTCTGGAACAAAATTAGTAATACAGGGACTCAGGACCATGTTCTACTTAGTGTGTTTAAGAAAAACAGGTAGCTCAAATGATCCTAACTCTTGCTGCTATTTCTGTAGCTGAAAGTAACCTCTCCTGTTCCTGTATATGCTTGCTCTTACACACTTATGCATAAAATTTCCCAATAAAGAATTGACTGCCAGTGCCTAAACACTGTAAAGAACAGGAACAGGCTGTGTGAAATTTGCTTAGAAACTCAAGCCATGATAAAAAGTCAAAGAAATTTCATTAGTTACAAACTCCATCATCAGAGAATGCAATACACAACATACTACTTCTTGCCTTGCCTGGATACCAGGTCAGTTTGGGCACATGGTGTTTGTTTCTCCACCCTTACATGATAATGCATATCACACAGCAGAATACTAGATGAAGCTTGATACTTCTTAAAAAAGGAAAATGGCAATGAAAGATGAAGCACAGTGAGCAATACGTAGTCATGGATTGGAGAGCATTATTTTTAAAATGGAAACATTATTTTTTGCACTGATACTGTAATTATAATGTAGTTTTGTAGAACAATTACTGTCTTTAATAAGTGATTCATCACGTGCCTCACAGTTGAAAGCAACACAAGTAATCTAGAGATGACTATTTGGTGCTGCAGAGACAAAAACACAGTTCAGCAGCAGAGACAAAAACACAGTTCAGCAGCAGAGACAAACCATCTGGCCTAAAATCACCCACTGAATACAGTATTCCATGTGACCCAATCTAAAGGAAATGAAAGGCAGCCCTTGGGAGCTGGACCTCTAGGGACAACTGCACCCGAATGACATGGCTGCCCACCATAATGTGAGAGCACATTTGAAGTAGCCACCTGTATTTTGCCAAGATGCAGCGTACAGCCCCAGGTGTGTGCCAGAAGCAGGTGGCTGAGGAAAGGAGCTTGCTTTTTCAAGCTTAACATCTGCAGAAATAACACTGTGCTTCCTAAAAGCTCTAATATTGCACTGTACATTTATATTCATCCTGGTATTATCTGGGATATGCTGAGAATTGTGAGAAGAGTTGGTAATAAACTGCTGAAAAATCTATTCATTACAGCTGAGTAATTTGTTTTGATACAGCCTGGAACACAGATCCAAGTCAGGATAAAGTTAGACGAGGCAGCATACATTATGCTACCTTGCACACTACAATCTGTTACAGATGAAAGTATTTTATGTAGGTCAGGCACTGCTTCCCTGGAGACAGACAAAAAGCCATATGGAAATCAGAGGGCCTTATTCCAGTGATCCAGTCTACTCCAAAGTTTCAATTATGCAGAGATTTGTGTCTCTCTGGTTTTGTCTATCAAAGTACTCTTCCCGATCAACTTCTGGAAGGCTAAGTATAGCAGACTGGACAGCATATATCTCATGATGCAAAAATAGATAAAACTCCTCACACTCACAAGGAGACAATAGTTTTGTCAGTTGAAAAAAGAAAAGAAAAATCAAAGTGACACTAATTTTCAACTCATCATAACACTGAGCTGCAAAATCAGTTTTCAGGAACAGAAGGCAGCTCTCTGGCCCTCACAGTGAGGACAATGGTGTTATTAAAAGAAGCAGTCTTGCATTTCTCTCTGCCTTTCCTTAAAACTGTGCTCTAATGTAACTGAGAGGGGACCTGCCCTTCAGTCTTGCTGCAATAACACTTTATCTCTGACAGGTAGGAGAAAAAGAATTTCAGGAAACAAGAAGTAAAAATGAGTATTCTTTGTTATATCTCACAGTCCCAGCTGAGGATTCTGTATTTTTAAAATGAACTCTTTTTTTTGCTATTGTATAACAGTATGCTTTTGTTCTGGCAACCATAAAGCACAGAACACAACCTTCCACTAACATTTCATAGCAGAATTCAGAGTTTAATTTTCTAACACACATCACACCATTTTTCATTCCCACCTATCTATCTAAGAATTTCTCTTTTATCAAAAACTTGAAAGATTCTCAAACAGAACAGCACTGTATTTTCAGAATGGTATTTAGCTGTGAAGAGGTACAGAAAGAAGTACACAAATTGCACACAATACTGCATCCAATAAACAGACGAAGAGTGTATGATGAAAGAAGAAAATATGTGCACTTATGCACTTTATTGATATCTTAATTCCCCTCCAGAGGAAAGGCAGCATAAATGCCTACATATTCCAGTTTGCTCCACAGCGATTTTCCCAATTTAAATAAACCAAGTAATCTAGAAAGGCTTTTCCCATTACACCTATGAGAAACTATCCTCCTTACTGAGACTGAGATCATAGATAAGCAGCGAGTTTTGGGTATCATGTCTGATGAATTCTAGCGCTGTTACTTGAACAACAGAATAATACCAAATTTTGTATTTCTATCTTATCCCAGATAAATTCTTTAAAAAGATATAGGAGCTTTTGCACCTTTTTTTTTTCCCCTCCCTCCTCAAATACAAAAAGTCCTCAGAGCTGTGGATCTCCTCTGCACGCCATCATCCATACATTTTTGACTGTTTTTTTACCCCGTGCAATAAGAAACAAGCTGTATTTTAAATGCAAGCCACCAGTGTTGGCTGGTTATGTTCCTTACCCTGATTCCCAGCTCTACATTCTCGCCTCCATATACTTCCATGCCTTCATCCAGTAAGCCAATCTCTTGGAAATATTCTCTATCTACTATGAAGCATCCAATCAATGCAGGACTCCTGGAAAAATCAAGCAGACACAACCAAAATTAACAGATAGAATATAAACAATTTTATTATTCAGAAGTAGTTTATATGTATAATTGCTGTGTCAAATGGTGTGTCAAGACAGATACTTAGGGAGGTTTTTCGTAAACAGATTTATCTGGCTTTGTCTTCTCATGTTCTTGCTTCTATTGCGGAATAAGCACCATTGAAGGAAAATAGACTCAAAATGAGTCTCTTCATCAGAACAGGTAGGATTTCAGTGCTAATAATACTAGATCCAGGAGCCTCCACTTTATTTCTGAGGCACCAGCCATTCTAGTCTCTGTCTCTGCTAAGTCCTCAGGTGTCTTGTCTGTGATAATTAACAAGGATACCAAATAATGCACAGTTTTGTGTTTAGCCAGAAGCTAGATTCTACAGCTAAGAAAACTTGTGTCTGTAAGTTCATATAAAAGAAAAGATTATTTCTTGAATAGAAACTTTCAGGTCAGGTTTTGCAATACAGAATCAAGAAATGTTTGCTCTTACGAGTGTACTGTAATACTAGTCCATTGTCCTGAGCCAAATTTAAACAATTCTTTACAATTAAACAAAATCTTTAGCAAATCAGTAAGCTCTATTTCTGTCATGAACTGAATTAGCCAATTTCTACTATGCAGAGCCAATCTTAAGAATGTAAGGGCTCAGGCTCAGAGAGCATAATTTTACTTTTTTAGGTGCAGTGGAGGACAATCCAGAATAATTTAGCCTTTTCATTTTTCTCCTAACTTACAACCCACAATAGCAAGAAATAAAAATGTCTTTTCTGACTATTATGCTGGTATCAGGAACTCTCGTAACAACAGGATACTAATTAGCAGTACAGGGGAAATCACCCTGCATTTACTGGGAACATCAAGCTGCAATAAGATTAGACATCTGCTTTCAAACAGATTATAGGATGTGTTAATCACAAATGGTACAATTCTACAGAAATCTATACATCTATGTCTTTAACTTGAAGGGCTAGAGCACCCACTTTATAACAACGAAAGACTGTTTCTGATGTATTTATTAATGAAGAAAATAGCAGTTAATGTCAATTCAAAAACCATGCTTCTTTGATGACAAAGCACTCTTGCTTTTGGTGTTTTTAAAGTATTTTTCAGAGTACCTGCTTCCCTTTGTTATAATTCTAGAAGCATACTGGAGGCATGATAGAAGCCATGTGGCTTTTTGTTTGATTGTTTTAATTATCCAGCACACACATACATGCATTGCACTAAATAAAAGGTGCTAGGGAAAGGGCTAGGGAACAAACCTAAACATCCAATATTCATAAAGGACATTCACTCCACAATCCTCACATAGAACAGAGTTTTGGGGTGAAATGGAAAAGTAGATTTGCTCTTTATTCTGATTTTAAATACTTTAAATTTAAGAAGTCATCATAATTAATACAGAAGGTTTGACTCTCCAGGAGTAGAATATTTCAAAGCATTTTCATAATGTTAACAGACTTTATTAATACTGAGAACCATTTCTGGTGGTGTGGAAATTTCCACCTTTTTTTACCTATGTCTGTAGCAAACCTGTGAATTTTTATCTCCTGCTTTCCAATGTGGAGTCCTGTTCTAATGAAAGCATCTGGGTCAGTGCAGTTCAGGGTATCTAAACTGATAATTGCTGAAAAAAGTTGTCTGCCTGAAAAGACAGAACCACTGGATGAAAGATTCCCTTTACATTGACTGCATGAAAACTGATCGGTAGTGATGTTCCCCTCACGCTGCCACTGCTATTTAAGGTTCTGCTTTGTAGGTGGTGAAAACAGTCTTCATACTTTCTTTCTGCAGAGCTAGAGTCTAGGTACCAGTGACCTCCTTGGTATGAATGCATCCATAGAAGAAAGGCCTGGAATCTCAGCAGAGCCGCTGAGAGGATTCAGAGGCACCTACTCCTCCCCCTGAGATAAGGGTATTGTTCTGTACCAGCCTAACAATACTCCAGACAGGATACGAAAGTACAGAGCTAGATTGTACCAAAGCAAGGATCTAATAGTCTTTGCTCACACTATCAGCAGACCAGCATTAACTCCCAGGGCATAACACAGCTGTAAAGCTATGTGACAGTATTATAAAGAATACAGCCATCAGATCAGCTCTGTTTTTATAATGCATTTGTAAAGAAAATTCTGTTTCTGGCCCATTACCACTAAATTAGCAGGCAAGGCATTCGGAGAAAGCATTGCTGGCTGGGCATTCAAGTCTACTATTCACTTCAACTATGTGTTTTGCCCCATGCTAATAACAAGGAAACCTATTTGAAAAGATCTACTGAAAATAACAGTTTTCTTGATGTGCAGGGGTGTAGGGTTCAAGGACAAAAGCTGAAGTGGACAGCTCAAGGACACAACTAATTTAACACATAATTTAACATTACAGTCAGTAAAACCTAATACATAGCTAAGACCACTCCCTATCTGTCATATCTAAATGAGCATTGCCAGTGACACACTACTCTAGGTCACAGTCGCATGTTACCTTATTGGAGCAGTTGTGTTCTCCAGTTTCCACCACGACTTAGGAGGGTTCAGATATCGGCACCACAGCTCCCAGTCAAACCCCTGTGCTGAGAGGGGATACTCCTCTATTTCAAAATTATCATACTTAATGTTATCAAATGATGGAGAAATTACTCTTTTTCTGTTCTCTTTTATCCTAGTGAGCACTGGTTCAGCCCTAAAAAAAAAAGAAAAAAAAGGTGTTATGACCGTGTCAGTAGAGGCATAGCAGTGATGGAAATAGCAGCTTCTGCTGTGCATTTCAGAAAGGGCAAAGTCTAGAGCTGTTACCCATTCAGAGCTCCCTTTGCTTTGCAGTGGGCATTTTGACAGAGACGGATCTGCCCCAAAATAAAACACTGCAATATTTTATCTAGGATGCCCTTTTTATTAACCTTGATGTTAGCTGGTGAACGGAAGAAATTAGTATTTGAATATCATAGAGCATTTACACCCTTGCTACCAAATAATGATAACTTCAGGCTCTCGATATTATCAAGGACTTCAAGATCAGAGCTAATAATAGATCTATCCTAGGGGCAGAAGCTCCTGCCTTTTTACCACCATTTCTACTCATGAAGAAACAGAGATATTAAATCCAGGTTGAACAAGTTAAAACACATGGTCTTAGTTATGCACTACTTTTCCACAGAGCAGCAACCTCAGTGCCAAAATGACACTTCT